>CAUYLG010052727.1:0-41837 GCA_963573385.1 Cacajao melanocephalus | reverse complement strand
GCTGCTTTCACAGAATCTGTGAGCAGCAATCATTACCATTTTCATAATCATCACTGTCACCACCATCACCACCACCACCATCATCATTACCAGGATAATTATCAGTATCATCATCACCATCCCAGAGGAATATCTTAGTTGCAACCTTTACATGATATTACAGCAGTCACATCCCCGAAGGAAAAGAATTGGTGACAAATACTATGCAGCCATAAAAAACAATGAGTTCGTGTCCTTTGTAGGGACATGGATGAACCTGGAAACCATCATTCTCAGCAAACTGACACAAGAACAGAAAATCAAACACCGCATATTCTCACTCACAGGTGGGTGTCGAACAATGAGAACACATGGACACAGGGAGGGGAGCATCACACACTGGGGTCTGTCGGGGGTAACTAGGGTAGGGACTGCTGGGGGTGGGGAGTTGGGGAGAGATAGCATGGGGAGAAATGCCAGATACTGGTGATGGGGAGGAAGGCAACACATCACACTGCCATGTGTGTACCTATGCAACAATCTTGCATGTTCTTCACATGTACCTCAGAACCTAAAATGCAATAAAAATAAAAATAAATAAATAAATAACCCAAAGAGAGAGGTTACCTGGTAGCAGGTGAAAAGATTAGGGAAATAACATCTCACTCTGAACTTTTTATATGTTTTATTTTTTTTTTATTTTTTGAGACAGGATCTCGTCTCCCAGGCTGGAGTACAATGGTGCAATCACAACTCACTGCAGCCTCCAATTCCTGGCCTCAAACAATCCTCCCACCTCAGCCTCCCAAGCAGCTATGACCACAGGGGTACATCGCCACACCCACTTAATTTTTGTGTTTTTTGTAGAGATGGGGGTCTCAGTATGTTGTCCAGGATGGTCTCAAACTCCTGGCCTCAAGCAGCCTGCCCACCTGAGCCTCTCAAAGTGTGGGGATCACAGGCATAAGCCACTGCACCTGGCACTTTTTTATACTTTTGGATTCCGAATCATGTGAGTGTGTCACCATTACCAGCAAATTTTGGGAAACGTCCGCTGCAAAGACGAGTGAAGGGCCCGCCACGGGTTCCGCCTAAAGCCTCCACTCAGGGCTCACAGCTTCCACACAGACACACGGACATGTGGACTGTGGATCTGGAGCAAACGTGGTGGCTGAGTACTTTGTTCTAAGGATACTTCTAGAGAGAAAATCCTGGCACATGAATAATTAGACTCAATTGAAAAATAACTTAAAAGCCAATCTTGAGCAATGAAATGAAGTTCCTGACTGGCTGTTCCCTGTAAACTGAAAAGAAAATCCTGAGCCCCCAATGGACTGAAGGGACCGCCTCTTGGCCGAGAGGACTCCAGAGCAGGCTTGAAAACTGAGTTCAGGGCTGTGACCAGAGGGGGATCAGATAGGCCTCGATGCACCCCGGCCCACGCTAACCGCCATTAGCCTTTCTTCACTCAGGACTGGACAGAAACTGCCCTTTCTAGACTCCACTGCAGCTGCTGCTGCTGCCCACCGATCGCCCCCCGCTGCCCTCCTCTGGGTAGTCCACAGAGGGCGCGCAGGGAAGGCTTTCGTGTCGTCTGCTCCACCTTCTGATGTCAGGGAGTAGAGAACTCCCCCCGCGGGTCCTGTTAATGCCACCATGTTTTGAACGCGCATCCCATGAAGCAGCAGGGGCTCAGCTGTGCACGTGCATGCTTCTCCTCTCATCAACAGGCAGGACCCCTCCTGAGCTTATTAAAAAGCAGACTCAGCCCACGCTCAGCAGAAATTCCTCTTCCCTCTGCTCCTCCCTCAAAGGGTGTGTTTCTGACTTCTGGCCAGAAGCTATAATTTCCAGCCTGTCTGAAAGGCCACCTGCAGGCTGCAGCCCTTTCTGAGAAATGAAGCTCTCCTTTCCAGACTTAGGAACCTCAGCGCTCTTCAGCTGACATCTCCTATCATGAGACTGTCACCAAGACCAGTGAGGGGCAAAGGGAGTGGGTTGGATGTTTTGTTTTGTTTTTTTGAGACAGGGTCTCACTCTGTCACCCAGGCTGGAGTGCAGTGGTGCAACCTCTGCCTCCTGGGCTCAAGCGATCCTCCACCTCAGCCTCCTGAGTAGCTGGAACTACAGCCACACACTACCACACCTGGCTAAGTTTTTGTAGAGACAGGGTCTTACTATGTTGCCCAGGCTGGTTTCAAACTCCTGAGAGCTCAAGCAGTCCACCTGCCTCAGCCTCCCAAAGTGCTGGGATTACAAGCCTGAGCCACCGTGCCCAGCCAGGCTTGACTTTTAACCCAAGCCACAAGGCACACACAACATCCCCTTCAAAGAATCTAGGCAGCACCTCACCTCAAAGAGACAGAAAGTCACCCTCCCCAACAGATCTACCTCCAGCCACTCTTCCCCCTACCGAACACTCCCCCGACTGTTGGGCAAGCGTAGCCTCTGTGCTCTGAGCCTCCCTGATGTTCTTCTAGCCCACCCCCACCCCTCCTACCACACACCCCCACCCCTCTCCCACCACACACCCACTCCTGTCATCCTCCAGGCAGGCAGCAGCAGAGCGGACTGTCATCCCCTTCCCTCCCAGCTGGCTCCCTCTGCTGCCTGGGAGCGGCTGGTCACAGAGGAACAGCAGGAAGCTCCCCCGAGCCCTGCTCTGCTCTAAGGTGGCCTCTCAGCCATGGGGCCTTGCCTTGCTGGAGATAACCGATGGCTGTGCGGTCAGAGGGTTAGCAGCTGGTGGCTGGTGACGGAGAGCTACTCCTTCATCTGGTGAGCAGAGCTGCTCCCCTCCCTCCAGGCAGCTCTCACAGGCCCTCCCATGCCATCCCCACAAAGCAATGCCCTCCCTCAGGGCTGCTGTGTTTCAGTTCTTTACTTTCTGCCAAAAGTTGAAGGCCACAAAACATTTGCCCAAACCTCTTAGATAAATTAGCTAAGTGGACAGTGGTTTACACTGAGAAAGATCCCATTCAGAGCTAAGGCTGGGGAACACTCAGGGGAGGCGGGAGAGCAGCGAGTGCCGCCAAGGACAGGCCTGGCTCTTACGCTCTGCGGGGTCCTGGAGAAGCGGGTGCAGGAGGGCTCTGGGGGTGCCGTGGTACAGCCGCAACCTGGAAGACAGGACCCAAAGAACACTCATCAGCCACGTGTGCACTTCTCAGAAGGAAAGCACATGGAAGCCTTGGCCATCACCATGCCCACCAGAGCTTTCTAAATGCCGCCGGTCCCATCCTCTGTGGAAGGCAGAGGCAGCTGAGGCCAGCAGCTCCCCAAGCCCTCGATGCTCGCAGCCAAACACATCTAGCACACACACAGCACCAACCCAAGGCAGCCTGAGCACCGAGGGGCTGGAAAACACTGTTCACGGAAATTTATAAAACTCTAAAACATCTCAAGAAAGACACATCTGAGGAATTTCCATGGCTGTGGATCTGGGGTGGTGGTTCTCAACCAGGCAAGACTCTGCCCAACAGGGCACGTTTGGCAATGGCTGGAAATATTTTTCTCCTTTGTCACAACTGGGGCAGGGAGGGGGTGCGTCTGGCATCTGGTAGGTTGCCAGGGATGCTGCTAAACATCCTACAGCACAGAGGACAGCCCCACCGCAGCAAAGAATTCTCCACCGGAAAGTCAGTGGTGCCAAGCTAGCAAAACCCTGATTCAAAGTAAACATGTAGGCTTTAACCCCGGCTGAAGGGATGATGCGCCAGCCTATCCACCCCTATGTCCAGCCTCTACACAGAGCCTGGCACGCAGCAGACGCTCAGCCAGTGTGTGCTGAATGAACACCTACTAACCGCCGGCACCTGTGAAAAACACACCGCTCAATATTCAAGCAGAACTTACGACATACACGTTGTTATTACCCCTCATGTACAGGTGAACGCCTGCAGGCTCCAAGAGTTCAAATCGCTTGCCTGAAGTCCCACAGGGAATCGGCACTGGAGCAGGACGTTGGCCCATATCCACCCTACCTCAAATCCATCACTCACGGCCAAAGCCAGCCCTCACTCCGGCCTAAAGAACAATTCCTTAACTCAGAAATGGCAAACACAGCCGGACGCAGTGGCTCACGTCTGTAATCCCAACCCTTTGGGTGGCTGAGGCGAGCAGATCTCTTGAGCCCAGGAGTTCCAGGATCAGTCTGGGCAACACAGGAGACCCCGTCTCTACTAAAAATGCAAACATCACCCAGGTGTGATGGTGCATGCCTGTAACCTCAGCTACTCAGGAGGCTGACGCATGAGAATCACTTGAGCCTGGAAGCGGAGGTTGCAGTGACCCAAAATTGTACCACTGTACTGCAACCTGCATGACAGAGCGAGACCCTGTCTCAAAAAAAAGGAGGGGGGGAAGGCAAACCCCCAAGCAAGAAATATCCAACACTATGCTATTATGGACACACAACTTTAGATGACAAATGTAAGGCTTTCTACTGCCACCGTGAGATGCGCAATTAAACCACCATAGAAAGACCCTGGAATGCAGCCGGGCGCAAAACCCCGTCTCTACTAAAAATACAAAAATTAGCCAGAGGTGGTGGCAGGTGCATCAGCGAGGTCTGGAGTTCAAGACCAGCCTGGCCAACATGGTAAAACCCTGCCTCTACTAAAAATACAAAACTAGCCAGGCTGTAGTGGCACGCGCCTGTAGTAACAGCTACTTGGGAGGCTGAGGCAAGAGAACAGCTCAAACGCGGGAGGCGGAGGTTGCAGCGAGCCGAGATCAAACCACTGCATTCTAGCCTGGTTGAGAGTGAGACTTCGTCTCAAAAGAAAAAAAAAAGAAAGACGCTGGCAAACCCCACAGTTGTAGAAACAAGGTAGGTACCGTTTGTCCTGGGAAGCAGAGGTAGGAGATTCCAGCTGGTTGCTGAAGATCTGAAGGATTCCAAATCCACAGGACAACATCTGGAGGGTCCCATCCGGTTTCTTGCCCTCAGCGACCACTTCAACCACAGCCACGATATGAGGGTGGTTTAAGGATGTGTGAAAATACAAGGGCTGCAGAACAGAAGCCAGAGGACGGTCTGAGTGCTCAGGACACAACACACAAAGAGGACACGGGCACCATCCCCACCCTCAAGACTACCTTCCTACACACGCCACAGCGCCTGGAACCCTCCAACGTGCCCGTGTGTGGGACGCTACATCTCTGCAGGATGCCAGGGAAGCAGGCACACTGAGGTAACTCCCTCGGACTCAAAAGTTGGTGTCAGAGCTCTTGACCCCAGATCACCCAACATCCAGGACATCAGACATCTGCTTCCGCTCCAGAACTTTCCATCCCCTGGGAATTCTAGCACTAGAAACATCAACAGACCTCAGGCCCGTGGAGCAGAAAGGGGCTAAAGCAGCTACGCACCCCACACTGCGGGGGGACACCAGGTAGGACCACGGTCAGACCAGGCCAAGACAACAAGGCCGCCCCTACAAACACACACACACACACGTGCTGATCAATTCAAGCTCCAAGCATCGCCTCACGTTCAACACAGAACAACTTCAATCGCACCTGGCCGGGGCTGACTGGAGCCCTGCTTCATGTGTAACCATTTTGAGTTCCATCTGAACTAACTGTACTTCAACTATTAACAAGAAGAATCCTTGGATTTCTTTAGGTGCTAAGTAATTATCCCCAGTTCAGAGCCCAAAAGACTAAAGTCTTTTATGCCGAAAATCACCTTGAGATCATTTTATTATAATATTTCTCAAGATCTAAGCCAAGTAGATGATATTCAAATTGATCTTAAAAGGTTTTCCACTCACACCTTCCCATCCGCGGCATGCAAATGGCCAGCCTCTGCCTCTGCCTTCCTGCCAGGCCCAGGGAGAGGGGCCTGGGAAGAGCACGGGAGACTCAACCCCTTTCCGAATCTCATATGGACGCTCCCACTTGGGAATGAAAGCACCTTCGCTCTGCTTTTCTATTGCATTAAATTCAGTACAGTTATTTTTATTTAAAATTAAGGGGCCTGGGGTGGTGGCTCACATCTGTAATCACAGCACTTTTGGGAGGTCGAGGCAGGTGGATTACTTGAGTTCAGAAGTTCGAGACCAGCCTGGGCAACATACCAAAACCCCATTTCTACCAAAAATACAAAAATTAGCCAGGCATAGTGGCACACACCTGTGGTCCCAACTACTTAGAAGGCTGAGAGAGGAGGATCCCTTGAGCCCAGGAAGTGGAGGTTGCAGTAAGCTGAGATCACGCCACTGCACTCCGGCCTGGGCAACAGAATGCAACTGTGTCTAAAAATAAAAAAAAAACACATGAAGGAATGCCGTAAACACAGAAGACAGAGATGGAGTCACTGGCTGGGTTTGCTAATCAACAGGGAATGTGCATCCCCAGGCATCAGGAATGGTGCTGTGCCCATACCCCAACACCCCAGCTGGGGGACAAAGCACAGGTCACCAACCGAGCACAGAGACCGCCCCCGCCAAGGCAGAGAGAGGTAAGGAGGGCTGAGGCTGGTCTTTCACTCTATGACTTAAACTTGGAATAATCCTCCTATTAACGAGTCATTACCGTGGTGTCACCGAGAAAACGTTTACTGTAATCACAGACTGTCAGTCCAGGATAACAGAGAGACGCATTAAAACATCAGCCATGAGATATAAATCGTTATTCTATTATCTTTTATTGCAATATGATGAAATAATGATCACTTACAGCTGACAGGTGGTTGGACTGAGAGAGAATTATGTTTGTTTCCAAGACTCAAGAACTGTTTTTTAAAAGCCCCACTGCAAAGTCGAGTTGGTCATTACCTCACCTTTTCTATTTATACCTGTGCCTATCAGTCTTACGAACACTACTCACTTTTTCTATTGACAATAAAATAACACTTTCAACTCAACTCTGATACAGAGCAACAACAATCCGCCAGCCTAGAGGTCACCCTGAAATTACTCTACCTGAACCTGGTGGAACCCGTGGCTACGGGCATGTCCCAAGTGCAAGTTTACGGCTATGCCTCTCCCTTCTGTTCACCACTAACAGTAATTACTCTGAGGCCAAAAACAACAACAGAGCCCCAGAGCTGCTTGTCTCAGCTGATCCAACCTTAGAGTCTAAAGAATCCACCTTTAATCAGAAGAGTCAGCCACTCCGAGCGCAGCATGTTTTAAAAGTTCAGGTGGTCCTGCCACTACAATTACTGATTGATAAGGACACAGGTTCTTTTCCAAAAATCATACTGACCCTCCAGTGTGGGAAGAGCCCCAAGCTAAAGAATTTACAAGGAACCTGGAAAACACAAGTCAGCTTTCAAGAAGCTCAAGCCTCAAAGGCTTCATAAAGGATAGATGAGGCAGGCGCAAAACCGCAAGTGACAGAGCCACACGGCTGCGCTCCTCCGGTCGTCCTGGCAAAGTCACGTCTGACCACCCAATGCCCGCCTCACGCAGCCAGGCAGCACGCAGCTAAGGAATACCTGCACACAAGCCCTTCGGTCTACGGAAACTTAAGGAATGCCACTGCTGTACATTTTGAGAGTCAATTGCACGATTAAAAGGTTAAGTCAAGTCCATCAAATCACCTGCAGGGGAAAGCCACTCGAGATAGAGGAGATGGGCTCTCTGTCCCCTGCATCGCAGCTCACTCATCTGCACTGGACAAGCTTCCTCTTTGACAGCATAAACAGATTAATAAATCATTCAAATGCGCCTTTCTTCATGCCTTCATCTTCAAAAACATGGACACTATTTTGCCTCAGGGCCAAGTTTCCATTTTTCACCCGGAGTGACAGAGTGGAATTGGACCTCTGCTGATGTGTCTGGATGAAGAGGCTGCAGCCGGGCACCCCCATGGCACGGCCACGCAACCTGGCACCTGCATGACATGGGCTCCTCAGACGACACTGGGCAGCAAGGCTAGAGAGGAGCTGAGCAGAAGCAGAGTGAGTCCCTTCCAAAGAACCGTTTCAGTAAGCCTTTAGAAGGATAGCTTCAGTCAGGCAAATAATCCAGAGACTTCATGCATGTCCTACCCACCGACTCAAACTCACATTCGGGGTTCAGACAGCTTCCCAGCCACTATGCTTCAAAGATGGTGGGGATCGGGGGTGCCCACTATTCTCCATCATGACAGGGACAGCCCCATGCCCCACGAATTATCCAGCCCACAATGTCAGCAGTGCCAAGGTTGAGAAACTCTCATTTGGAGTAAAAATGTAAACTTTAATCCTGGCTGAAAGGATAATACAACATCTTCTCTCTGTATGTCTAACTCCTAAACACACAGCCTGGCATGCAGAAGACACTTAACCAATGTTTGTTGAATGAATACTACTGCCCACCGGCTCCCTGCTTCTGGAAAAGCACATGACTTAATACTCCGGCCTCCGGCAGCACTTAGGAGATGCAAACTGTTATCTCTCATGCGCAGATGAATATAGTCAGGATCAAGAGGTTTATTTTTTTTCCTGCAGATTAATTTAATTTCTTTTTTTTCCCCATAGGTTTTTTTGGGGAACAGGTGGTATTTGGTTACATGAGGAAGTTCTTTAGCGGTGATCTGTGAGATTTTGGTGCACCCATCACCCGAGCAGTATACACTGAACTCAATTTTTTTTTTTTAAAGACAGAGTCTTAGAGGCTGGAGTGCCGTGGTATAAATCTCAGCTCACTGCAACCTCCACTCCCTGAGCTCAAGCGATTCTCTCGCCTCAGCCTCCCGAGTAGCTGGGATTACAGGTATGTGCCACCACACACAGCTAATTTTCATATTTTTAGTAGAGACAGGGTTTCACCATATTGGCCAGACTGGTCTCAAACTCCTGACCTCAAGTGATCTACCCGCCTTGTCCATCCAAAGTGCCAGCATTACATGCGTGAGCCACTGCGCCCGGCCTCAATTCGTAGTCTTTTATCCCTCGCCCCCTAAGATCAAGGAATTTAAATCACTTGACTGAAGTCCCACAGAGATCAATGATGGAGCAGGATGTTAGCCTATGCCCCATCCTTCCTCAAATCCAGCGCACATGGCAAAAGCCAGTTCTCCCTCTAGCCTAAACAGCGACTCCTTGGCTTACTTAGAAAAGTGAGCAAAGACGATTACAACCCAAAGCAAGAAATATCCAATCCCATCTCTACCAAAATAAAAAAAAAATTTAGCTAGGTATGGCGGTGCATGCCTATAGTACCAGCTACTTGGGAGGCTGAGGAGGGAGGATCACTTGAGCCCAGGAGTCCAAGGGTACAATCAGCTATGATTGTACCATTGCACTCCAGCCTGGGCAACACAGAGACACCCACCTGTTAAAAAAAAAAAGAAAGATCCCACACTACGCTGCTATGAACACACAACAACAAAACTGACAAACATAGCTTTCCATTGTCCCCAAATGACCAGCAGTTCAATCACTGTACAATTCGACACTGGAAACATCACAGAGACAGAGCATTTCTCCTTCTAAAACCCACGTTCTCTCAGCCCTCATCTCAGGTTCCAAGACCACGGCGGTGTTTTCCATTGTGCCAGAGAGGAAATCAGCCCTCCCCAGCTGCGGACAGACGGGCACACGGGGCCAGAGCTGGTCTCCCAGAGCCACAGAGCCTCCCTGTGTGGAAGCAGATCGCTGGGCCACGAAGCTGGCTTGCTTCTGTCGTGGGGATGTTCAGGACGTGCCCGGCCTCTGCCGAGCAACAGCAAGAGCATAGGAGCAGCAGGCGCGCTCCGCAGCCAGGGCTACCTGCAAGCTCCAGACCCAGGCCAGAGAATCTGGGCACTAGAAGGGCTCACAGGAGTTGCACATGGGTTATGCTGATACTCCTTGACAGCATCCACTTTTCGACAGGAAATTATAGTGCGCTCATTGCTCTGATGAGTAAGAGCCACTCAAGAGGGGCTTTCTCATGGCTGTGACGGCGGGAAGGGGCACAACTCGATTACCTGCGTCCCTCTGCCAGGGCGGGTGACGGCCTCACCGCTTTGGCGACACTGTGGGGGCTGGTGTGCTCTGGGAGGGAAGATTCCCCTGCTGCAGGTTTAGGCTGTTGCTGGAGAACCACCAGGATTCCTGCCTAGTAACTCCCCTCAAATAAATAAAGGAGGGAAAAGAAGCCTGTCACCCAATGCTGGCCACAATTACTAAGGAAAGAATCCAAGGGAAAATATGTCCACCCCAAAAAGAAAACTGAAAAACTGCACAGGATTGTGGCCTCCAGGATTATTTTTTAAAAGACACTCTTTTAGAAGTTGAATGAATGATTAGCTGGCTCAGAGGAAGTGAAAGGTAATTCCTCTCCACCAGGGAAGGTCTCGGAGAACACGGAATTCTGAGCTCAGGGCTGAGGAGTCCGGGGACTGCTCTCTGGCATATGGGCCCAGTGAGAATATTCATCATTTCCAGAAAAAAGCACCCAGCTCTGGATCCAGACAAGACTTCCATGTTCCAAACCTTTCTTCAGGATACGGTTGTCTGCGAAGTCCTGACACAGGCCCTTCTCTCGGGGTCATGTGTGACATAGGCACTCCAAAAAACCCCGAGCATGCAGGTTCCCTGCATTACCACGTGAGGCTGGCCAGCCATGGGTGCCCCGTCCCCTGCTATCGGCAGCTCACCAACCCCAAAGCAGATCCCCCGGAACCACCACCAATAGGCAAAGACCAGAAAAACACAGGCAATTAGGAAAACCAGAGAAACATTTTTGCCAAGTCTCAGAATCACCCCTAAAAAGGGCAAAGAGTGTTTTATGAACCTCTATTTCCACGGGGTGTAGACAAAGCAAATAGCGGGCAGGGTGTGAGCATGCCGCCACACCCTCACGTCTAGGAATGCCTACCCCTGGAGCACACTACGCTTCATCCACACTTGCAGCAGATACACATGTACCTGGATGCGCACACACGTTTGCACACACACTCAGTGAAGGGGAATTCTCTTTAGTTAACTAAGTTAACTAAGCTGGAACGAAACCTTTTTTCTGTATGAGAATGTCAAGGAGATGGAGGAAACTGCCTGGCACAGAACACACTACTCGACAGCCAGGCATGAGGGATTCATTCCTGGGGCACCACTGGCCTCTGCTGCCCACACGGAGCATAGCAGCTGCAGACAGCAGACTTCCTGAGCAGCGCGGGGCTTCAGCGTCGCCCTGACAGCTGAGAGTGCCCTGGCCACCCCACACTGTCCTTGCTGCATTCCCTACTTCGGCGACTCTAAGTCCAAGGGTGCGGATTTTTCCAGAAACTTTAAGGGCTGTGTTCCCCCAGCCCCCTGGCCCGTCCGCAGCCTCAACACAAGACGCCCAGATGGCAGACCCAGGCCGAGCAGCGTGGCTCCCAAGGCGGCTGCCCTTGGTACCACCAGCACAGGTATTCCAGACTCCGAAAAGCCACCAGCTCCTCGTCCCCGTCACACATCTGAATTGTGACCTGCACAGGCAGCATGACACGCAGCTACCAGGATGTGGCGAATGCACGTGCTGCCCAACTTCCCCGAAACAGAAGCCTGCGGGCTACACGGCTGTCATCCCGAGACGGGCGGAGAGAAGCAGCCATTCTCCAGACTGTCCTACCATGCGGCTAGAGTTCTACAGAAATCAGGATGCGATAGCCCAGGGATTTGGGAGACGGAAGGCCCCCGCGTCTGGCCAGGAGCCTGTGACCTGCTGGGGTCGTCATGGCAGCGCTGGTCCTTAGGAAGGTCTGAAGCCTCTCTCAACAGAGAGCTGAAGTCAGAGGGGGTGAGGGAGGAGGAGAACGTGCCCCAGCACCTCAGTGACTGCCAAGCATCCCTGTGCTGGTTCCAGAGCATACTGCACCCCTCGTAACTCTACGGAACACTTCAGAACAAATGCAGGGCTCCCCAGAAGCAGGAGGTCACAGAGGCAACAGCAGGTGGTGTCGTCAGACGCACAGGGCCACTCCCACCGCCACTGCCACCTGTGCATAGGCTGGTGGAGTGATTCCATCTCCACGCTCCTCAGCGTCCTCTTAAAATGGGTAGACGGGATACTGACCCCCACAGGAGGACGACAGGCATGAAATGACAGCGTGCTTCTGAGACGATGCCTGGCCACACAAAGAGCCTCCCAGTAAAGGACGGCTACCTTCACCACCGGTCACACACTGTCACAACGCCAGGTTTCTGGGGCCTCACTGTGCACACCTGAGGAAGATAAAGCTAAACAGCCCCAATCCAGCAGTTGGCTCGGCATCGCCACCACTGAGAACTCACAACAAGCCTCCCGCCACAGTGCAAGCACGAGGGGACCCCCCTGCCCATGCTGAAACAGCACCGAGTCTCCCACCACAGCGCAGGAACGACAGGACCCCCTGCCCACAATGAAACAGCACTCTAAGAGTTCACCCGCAGTCCACACGTGATTTATACATGAAACCTTTTCTGACACGGCTGGCCAGAGAGACCTCTAAGAGGTATTTGCATAAGCTGTTTGACAACCTTTATGTCAGACACATCTTTGGCTGTCATGACATATACTCTAGCAAGACTTTTTAGTGATGCTCCCTGACCTCTGGGATGATTCTCTCCCTCTACTACCCATGGGATGAAAGGCAAGAGTCAGGACCCACCCACGTCAAGACACACGCAATCCAAGCGCTGGGTGATAGTCGGGCATGGAGGGCCGTGAGCTCGAGGCCTGAGGCGCGAGTGCTGACTCCCTGGAGCAGGCGCCTGCAGAAAACACGCGCTTAGGCAGAGGTTACCTAGAGTGACATCTCAAAGGATGGCCACTGTCACCACACTGTTACTCATCATACAAACCGTCACAACACCAGGCCTCTTGGGCCTCCTTCTATACACCTGAGAGAGATCAAACCAAAGCCTGGACCCTCTCATCACCTCTGTCGTCTCCACATTGTCCCCACCTGAAAGAGACCAAACCAAAGCCTAGACCTGCTCATCACCTCTGGTCCCCACACTGTCCCTGCTGCATACCTGTCATGCTCAGACACCATCCCTCTCAAACTCTACCCACTTAGTTCAGCTGTGAAGCAGCAGCCAGGCATAGGAAAGGCCTCCATGACCACCATGACATTCCTGGCTCTTAAGAGTAAAACAGCATCCCTAAGAGCCTGTAGGACCCAGCCAGAAGGCACCAGGGGCCACCCTCGACCCCTCCCACCACACGCCTAGGCTCTCCCTTCACCCGACACCCCCGGCTCTCCTCTCATCCCTGACACCCCCGGCTCTCCCTGCTCTGCTCAAAGCAGCCTTGTCCCTGCTTATTACGGAGCCAGCTGCTTTCTCGTCCCGTAGGTCCCAGCTTAAAGGGCAGCTCCGCAGAGAGGCCTCCCTTGTCCCCCACCTAAAGCAGGTCTCCACGCTCTCCTGTTGGGCTCCTCCTGAGAACTTAACACAACTTGCAATTGCTCTGTTACTGTTCGGGGTGTCTCCCCAGCAGTCTGCAGTTCTGTTAGGTGAGCACCATCATCACCCCGAGCCTAGCACAGCGGCCTGCAGAGAGCGGGCGCTGAATGGAATGCACACTGTGCAGTACAACCGCAGAGACAGAGCACACCGGCCCGCGGGGTGGCCAGTTGCAAGACCACCTGAGCGGAAACACGCCACTCCACCAGTGCCCACCCACCTGCCGGTCTCAAGACAGAAGGCACAGGTGTGAGTCCAGGCTCTGACACCTGCTACCTGGGCAAGTCACTTTCCTAAATCCTAATTTCCCTATACAAAAGGGAGGGAAGGAAGAAAGGCAGGGAAGAAGGGAGGGGAGGGGAGGGGGCAGGGGAAGAGGAAGTGGGCAGGACAAGGGGAAGGGGGTAGGGTAAGGGGAAGTGGGTAGGGCAAGGGGAGGGGGTGGGGCAAGGGAGGGGCAGGGGAGGGGGCGGGGCAAGGGAGGGGCAGGGAAGGGGACGGCAGGGGAGCAGCAGTGGCAGGAGGGACAGATGAGGTCAATAATTTACCAACTTATTCCCAAGAACTCCAAGGGTCCTTGAAGGTGACAAAACCCCCATGCCCGTGACCCTTCAACTACAGCAGAGCAGAGCTCTCTCATCTGTTTAGGACCACTGGCTTCCACCTAAGATCGTATTTGGAAACCAAGTGCCCGCCACTAGGCTGAGCTCTGTGCTGCCTGGGCCCGCAGGTCTGAGACACACTGTGAGGTCTGGGCGAGGCCCTGATCTCTGGGCTGACACCTAGGACCCCACACACCCACCCTCCATCTTGGAGCAGCCCCTGCCGTGGTCACCAAGGCCCACCTCATTGAAGACAATCCTGGACGGCGGTCTCTTTGTCGGCTTCACTGTGGTTTTCCACGTCCTCCCGAAGAAGTGCCGGTAAGTGACATCAAAGAAAGACACTCGCAGATGGCATTCGACCTCTGACAGCACCTCTAGCACGCCCTAGGAGACAAGGGGGAAATGGCCCTGAAGTGTCTCAGCACCATGAGCCAGGCGGTCACTGCAGGCCACACAGGTGCACATGGGCCACTCAGCATTCACCCTTGCTTAGGTATCAGCACTCAGCGTCTTTTTGCGGGGGGCTACCTCTCTCCCACAGCCACTGGTCTTGGTGGGGTTATAAACCAAAGCACCCAGCCTCCCCTGGCCAATGAGAGACTGCAGTCCCTTGGAACAGACACAGGCTTCTGACTCAGCCAGAGCCCCAGACACACAAGAGGCGATGACCGCAGGAGACACACGCGCCTGCCAGGATGAGGCCCAGGGGTGAGAGGTGAGAGCGGACAAGTCCAGGAGACATCACCTGAGACCTGGCTCAAACCACACCTGACGCTTATGCTGGCTGTGGATTTGTTGCGTGAGTTAACAAATCACCTCTCACTTAAATCATTTTGGATGGGTTTTTTAATCATCTGCAACAAAATGAGCCCTTCCTGATATAACCAGAAACTCTAAATCCTCAACTTGCCAGATTTTAGAGTGATATTAGCAAAGGAAAAAGCAGATCTTTGAGAACTGAGAAATCATGGCTACAAATACAGAACAAGGCAGCCCAAGTGGAGACAGGACTCTGCCCCGGAACTTTACCACTCACAGCAAGTGCTGCTTTCTTTAGCCTTTGCTTTTCTGTGACAGGTTCTTACTTGAGACAGAGTCCTCTGCCTTTCAACCATTCACTTAGCAAACATTACTTAAACATCTATTCTGCACATTGACTCTCTGCCAGGCACATTTCCAGGCAGTAGGGAAAGAACAGGGAACAGAACAGACCAAATCTCTGCTCTGACAGGGCTTATATGGAGAGTGCAGAGAGAGGTGGGCGGGGCGGGGTGGGGCAGGGCAGCCTCTCTGAGATGACCCTTGAGCATGAGAAGAACCACAGGGGGTCTGGGGAGAGGAGCCAGGCAGGAGGAGCAGCAAACTCAAAGGTCCTGAGGGGAAAACAGCACAGGTGCTCCGGGAGCCAGCGAGAAGTGCAGAACTGTATTTAGCTATAGTAACTGTTTGCTTTTTTAAGAAAAGGGTCTCACTCTGTCACCCAGGCTGAAGGTCTGGCCACTGCAACCTCCCCGTGCCAGGCTCAAGTGATCCTCCTGCCTCATCCTCTCAAGTAGCTGGGACCACAGGTGCACTCCACCACACCTGGCTAATTTTTATACTTTTTGTAGAGGGGGTTTTGCCAGGCTGGTCTCCATCTCCTGTCCGCAAGTGATCCGCCCGCCACGGCCTCCCAAAGTGCTGGATTACAGGGCTAAGCCACCGCACCCAGCCTGTATTTTCTAATCTTCTGTATTACTGATGCTCTGGCATCTGGGGCCTCAGTAACGAGAGACTGTCCCCCAGAGCCAGCTAATTCCTAGGGTGGCAAATGGCAAGCCTGCCAGAACATGTCCAACATGAAAACCAACCAGTCCAGAGCCCACACACCCCAGGAGTCCCACCCTCTGCCCTGATCTTCCAGGGTCAGTGACCAGATACCTTGGGGCCATCCCTGCACCTCAGAGACCATGACATGACTCTCCTTGGCCACCGCCAAGCCTGTCCGGCTTTTCACCCTACCTGGCCCGGTCTTCCCACAAAACCATAATCAAGTCTCTGCCCAAGCCTCCCTTCTATCCTCCTGCCTCCTGACCAGCCCTGTGCCACCCCCAGGTGGTCTGTGGGACACGGCCTGGCCCTCCTCCAGGGAGCCCTGAGTAACCAACAGGGTCTCAGCAGCAGTCGTCTCCTGATCCGCTGGCCTCACTACCCCTGAATGGAAACCAATCTAAGCAGAAAGCCCACTGGACTGCAGCTGGCTGGGCCAGGGAAGAGAGGAGGAATGAGCGCCGGGCACAGGAGCGTTCAGGCAGGCCTCAGAGCGCGACGAGAAGCTGGGCTTCCACGCCAAACGTGCAAAGAGGTCAGGGAGAGATCTAGCAGAAATGACACAATCTGATCCAGGATTTAAGAAAATTCCTGCAGCTGCCATGCGCCCGTGAGACTGCAGGGGAGGGAGGGGATGCAGGGGCTGGTCAGGAGGCTGCTGCCACCATCCAGGCGAGAGCGGGAGGGGCAGGCAGGGCGACAGGAAGCGGGCACACCTGGGCTCTGGAGCGGCTGCATGGTCGTGAAGGGAGAGAAGCGAGGACCAGCTGACGACCAGCTGATGACGTTGGCCCACCCTCCCAGGTCCAGCACTGAGTCCCACGTCTCAAGTGAAGCCACCTGGAGGGAGGTGGTATTATTCATGGGGATGGGGAAGGCAGGCAGAACAGGCCTGAGGACTCCAAGCCCAGCTCCCATCACCACGCAGCCTTCCTGTCCCTCATCCCTCTTCCCCTGTCCCTCCTCCTCCTCAGTTCCTCCCGCATCCAGACCCACCCTCTGAGCCTCCTCATCTCTCCCCAGAGCAATCACCCAGTTTTTCCATGTTGACCGTCTGTCGTCCCATCGAGAATGTGAACTCTGTGAGGACGTGAGCCTGGAACAGTCTGTTCCCTGCTCTGTCCCTGGGGCCCAGGCAATGCCTCAGCACATGCCCCTCCTCACCTGGACTGCCCGGGCTCCCCCAGAGCCTCCTCCTCCCTCTCTCCTGCACTTTCTCAGGAGGCCATCATCAGGAAGGACCCTGTGGCTCCCAGATCTGTCGCCGGCCTGGGCTTCTTTCCAGAATGCCAGACCCTAACCACCCTCCCACCACCTCTAGCCTACTTCACACCCAAGCCTATTCAAAGAAGAATCCACTGAGAGCTCCCTGAAGACACAGCATGGGGCAGAGTCCATTCTGTGTCCTCAGAGTCCATTCCAAACATGTTGCAGTGTCCAATAAATGTCAAACTGAATTGAAATACTCATCCCAAAATAAAGAAATATAATCAGTGATCATGATAAAATTAAACAAAAAAACTAAATGGGACAGTAAGATATAATATACTAAAATCATTAATAAATTCAATTCAAAACAAGCATGTAACATTCTTCAGCCACCACCTTTCACAGGGAAGAAAGCCGTAGCCACCATCTAAAGCTATCAATTCTCAAAACAACTAAAACTGGACAAACATAGACTATCTATACCAAACCTTTTTATCATCTATTCCCAAATTCTATTTATAGAATTTACATAAACTCTATTTATCTTCTTTTAAATGCTGTATTTTGACTGATCTTTGTATATAAAACCAACGCCGTGCTCCTGTAGTAAGCCCCACTTGAACCTGATGCCCCAGCGTTCACACATACCGCTGGTTTTGCGGTCCTGATATTTTCAGGGCTGCTGTGTTAATATTCACGAGGGATACCAGTCGGTACTTTTGCTGCAGTGCCCTTGACTGGGTATCAGAATTATGGTGGCCTCAAAAAATGTGCTGGGAAGTGTTCCCTCCTGCCCTATTTTCTGAAAGAGTTTGTCTAGAATTCATCTTATTTCTTCTTTAGTATCTGATGAAATTCAGCATTTTATTTTTAACATCTGTAGCATACATTATAGTGATGCTTGTTTCATTTTAATATTGGTAGTCTATTTTCTCTTTTTTTGTCTTGATCAATTTTATCAATCTTTTCAAAGAATCAACTTCTAGCTTTGCTGATTTTCTCTATTATTTGCCCTTTACTGATTTCTACTCATATACGTCAGGTGTAACATAATGACATTTCAGTCAGCAACAGGCTGTATATACGACGAGCCCCTGAAGATACTCCATTTTTACTGTTTTTCTATGTTTGAGATATCGTTGTGTTACAATTGCCAAGAATATTCAGTACAATGACGTGCCACACAGGTTTGCAGCCCAGAAGCAACAGGCTGTACCATGTAACCTAGGCGTGAGGCAGGCTCTGCCATCTAGGCTTGTGTAAGTACTTTCTACAATGTTTGCACGATGGCAAAATCGCCTAACAATGCCATTTCTCCGAATGTATCCCCAATGTCAAGCAACCATGCATAACTGTATTTACCATTTCCTTTCTTCTAATTACTTTGTATCTAATCTGTTCCTTTATTCACATTGTTAGGGAAGAAGCAGAGGTCACTGATTTTCTACCTTCTTCTTTTCTAATATAGTTGTGTAAAGCTACACATTTCCCTCAAAGAACTGTATTAGCTACATCCTACAAATCTGTGTGTTTTCTTCCATTACTCAGTTCAAATAATTTTCTAATTTCCCTACTAAGTGCTCGCTTCGGCAGCACATACACTAATTTTCCCATTAATTCTTCTTTGATCTGGTGTTTTAATTTCCTACTAGTTAAGGATTTTCTAGCTCTCGTATTGTTACTTATTTCTAACTTAAAAGGACAGCAGTTGGTAAACGTACCTTACAATTTGGGTCCTTTGAAATGTATTGACACATTTTAATTGGCCCAGCATAGGTCTATTTTGGTGACCATTCCATATAAACTTGAGAAGAATGTATATTCAAGCTTCGTTGGGAGTAGTGTTTAAGAGATGTCAAGGTGACTGACGGTATTCTTCAGACCTTCCAAATCCTTATAAGTATTTTGATCTATTTGTTTTTCCAATAATTGAGAGAAGAGTTAAAAGTCTCCAACCACGATTTTGAATCTGAATACAGTTCCCTTTACTTCTGTCCAATTGTGCTCTTTTGTACAGAAGTTGTCATAGCAGACCTGACTGTTACGCTTTGAAAGACCAGCTGACAAGTCTGGCCTTTGGCTGGAGTCTGGGAACTTAGATTTCAGGAGCGTTCCCACCACCTAACTGGTAAGAGAGGCACACTGCGCCTAAAGTGTTTGTACGGTGTGGCTTATGCTGAACACCCGTTTCCCTTCTAAGAGTCTGGAATCTTGAACATGCTACCCAGCATGGCACATGTGTTGTTACGATTCACTGCTGGAGGAATCAAACGCATCCTGTGTGACTCAACCGCGAGAGGACTCTTGGAAGCTTGTATCCCCTTCCCCTAGACATCCCCCATACGCCTCCTCCCTTTGCTGATCTTGCTCTGCATCCTTCTGCTGCCGTAAATCTTAGCTCAGAGTATGACTATATGCTGAGTCATGTGAGTTCTCTTGGAGACTCTGCAAACCTGGGAGGTGGTCTCGGAGGCCCCTAACACAAGTGCATACACTTTTAGGGATTGTTACATTTCCTGATGATCACTGTCTTTATGAAATGCTTTCTTTCTGGTAATACTCTTCACCTCGAAATCTACTCTTTCTGACATCAGAACAGTCACAAAGCTTTCTTGGCTAAGTATGTACATGGTAGGTATTTTTCCACCCTTCTACTTGCGACCCGTTTATGTCTTTACGCTTAAAGTGGACTTTTTTGTAAACAACATGTAATTGGGTTTTAAATAACTTTTAACATATGATTTTGGATCAGGAATTCCATTTCTAGGAATCATTCTACAGATATATGTGTACATGAAAAAAATGAGGTTATTCACTGTAGTAGTATCTGTAATAGCAAATAACTGGGAAAAGTCTAAATGTTCTCAATATGGGCCTCACTAAATAAATTATGGCTCATTCATACATACAAAGAAACACTGTGCAGTCTTAAGAAATAAGAAAATTTTCTTCATATAATAACATGAATAATCGATAAGATATCCTGCATGAATTTTTTTGAAAAGCAAGGTAGAGTCAGTCGCAGTGGCTCACACCTGTAATCCCAGCACTTTGAGAGGCTGAGGTGGGCAGATCACCTGAGCTCAGGAGTTTGAGAACAGCCTAGACATGGTGAAACGCCATCTCTATCAAAAATACAAAAATTTAACTGGGCGTGGTAGTGCACATCTGTGGTCCCAGCTACTTGGGAGGCTGAGGAAGGAGAATTTCTTGAGCTCAGGAGGCGGCAGTTTACAATGAGCTGACATCATGCCACTGCACTGCAGCCTGAATGACAGAGTGAGACCCCATTTAAGAAAGAAAGAGAGAAAACAGAATGCAGGAAGTACCATTTGCATTTTAAAAAGAAAAATCAATGTAGGTGTATTTATTTGTATTTGCTTGTAATTTATGAAAGTTATACAAAAACACGCTGTATCTAGGGTGATACACCAGGTGTGTGGGGTTGCCATGGGATGACTCACTTTTCCTGTGCATCCTTGTCAACTTTGAAGTATGTGAATTACCTTTTCATAAATTGAAATGAAATGGGGAAATAAAATTTCCTTGCAAAATTCCTAGGAAAGAGGGAAGTGCTATCAACTATCCTGTGAGCTTCTGGAAGGCAGCTGAGCCAGACAAGGAGGGCGGCGTCCCAGCTAAAGCCGTCGCCCTGGGCAGCTGACTCCACTCCTAGTGGGTTCTGTTGCTCTTCTGTAGAATGGGGGTAAGGTGATGCAACTTCACAGGGCTGCCGTGAGGATTAAGTGAACTCACACAGTAAAGTGCTGGAAGTAAAGCCGTAAAAGCAGCAGCCACCACAGAACCTACCACAGTGGCAAAGACACAGCGGTGCTCAATCAGAGGGCTTGGATTTGAACGATGGAGAGCACCCGTGATTTAATAATAGTAAATTAGTCACAGACCCAGGGCTCCAACAACTGAATATGTGTGAATATCACTCTCCCAGCTGCAGAGGAAAATGGCCTTGCCAAGCCAAACCCTGTAAAAAGGTTCGACACCCGCAAGACTGATCCTTCTCAGGCATTCCCGCGGGCCACTGGGCCTCACGAGGACAATCCAACCATGTGGGTGTCCTGTGGGCAGCAGCACAGAAGCACCAGCTTCTCCATCATTTTCCCCACTAGCTGAAGGGCACAGATGGATGTGTCGCCATCAGGGCACAGGCCTGAGAGTGCCCAAAGCCGTGGTACATCCAGCCACGCACAGAGCTGCCAGAATGCCCAGAGCTCAGCCCCTGCAGTCCCCACTGCCAAGTTGAACGTGGGCCATGCTGAGCCACGCACAAGGCCACCTGGTTCAGAAATAACCCAGGAAATCAGATTACTTGGGTTTTTAAATTGCTCCACTGTGGGCAGAAAGAAACCCTATCCAGTGTCAAAAGTGCTGACCATGTCACTGAATCAGATTCTCTTTGCTGATGGGCCACTTTGCCTCCAAATACTGCCAAGGCCCGAGGTAATGGGTATGGTGGTAAGATTCAAGTGAGTAAGTGAAAATCAATACAGATGCTCTTTGACCTATGATGGGACTCCATCCTGACAAACCCTGTTTAAGCTGAAAATATCCTACGTTCAAATGCATCGAATACACCTAACCCGCTGAACATCAGAGCTCAGCGTAGCCCGGCTCAAACACGGTCAGAACACTTGCATTTGCCTACAATTGGGCAAAGTCATCCAACACAAGTCCTATTTTTAAATAACCATTGAGTATCTCATGTAATATACTGAAAACGGCACTGAAAGTGAAAAACAGAACGGCTGTGTGGGTACCACCATAAAGTAGAGAAATCAAAAATCAAACCATCGTAAGGTGGAGACCATCTCTATGTGAACTGGAAGCGTCATCTCAGCTAAGAACAATGGCAACATGAATTTGATAACGGCACATTTTGTTACCTGCCTAATGATCGGTCCATCCAGCCACTTCAGGACACACTGGAATGCCATTGATTCCTTCACAGGCTGGCGTGCTCTCTGTGGGTGGGGAGGGACAAGCACATTTTGGGTGAAAATCCTGTGCCAGTCATTCATCCTGCCCGTCTGAGGGTCACGTGGGCCTCCTGGGTGACCTGTGCCAGTCCTAGTCAAATAAAGAGAAGAGCTGTAAGGGGTACAGGGGTCGCAGCAGTCCTGAAGGTTTTTGCCTCCCACTGAATCCCAGAGCAACCTCCATCCCCCAAACCCACACTCTGCAAATCCAGTGGAGTGGACTTTGTGGCTGGCTGCCACCCACGCTGCCTCCCCTAGGAAGTACCATTTGCATTTTAAAAAGGAAAAATCAATGTAGGTATATTTATTTGCCGTATTTGCTTAGAATTTATGAAAATTGTACAAAAACACACTGTATCTAGGGTAATACACCAGGTGCCTGGGGTTGCCATGGGATGATTCATTTATCCTGTGTATCCATGTCAACTCTGAACTATGTGAATTACCTTTTCACAAATAAAAATAAAATGAACTGGGGAAACAAAATCTACCTCCAGAAACGCTCCGCCCCACCCCTGCCCCCGTGGGCCAGACTCAAAGCCATGACTCTCTTGGCCTCTGTGGCTGATTTCGGATGGGGACCTGAAGGGACACGCTGTTCAGCTGTGTAGGTTAGGTACTACACAAGGACACCAGGGGCACGTGGCCACTGAAATACAGCCCTAGTGTAGGGGCCCAGGGAGCGTGAGAGAAGGAACACAGCCCTTGGCCCAAGAGGTGGTCAGCCTGAAACTGCCCAGGGCCACCTTAGGACACGCATAAAAACAAGCAGAGGAGGACCACCGGATCCACATGTCATTATCAGAGCCCTGGCCCAGTCGCCCCAAGACACTTCAGCTACATGAGCAAAGTCTCTTGTTGCTAAAGCCATTTGGGGACAGGTTTCAGGTGTTACCAGCTTCCTGGTGGGACCTGGCCCATTTTGAATGTTATCTGATCCCATCCAGCCAGACCAGGATCTAAATCTTCTCTAGCCAAAACAGAATCCAAAGATCTGAACCTCAGGAAGAGGTTGAATTCTGTAAATTAAAATGGTGAGTAAGGAGAAAAAGCAGTGGGTTTGGGCTTCAAGACAGCAGCTCTCTAAGTAGGGTCCCCAACCCCAAGATTCATCAGGATCCTGTCAGAGGCTCTACAAAGCAAAACCATTTTCATGACACCCAGATGTGATCTCTTTCACTGTGGTGCTGTGGTGGGGCAGAGGCAGCAGCAGGTAAAGTCGCTGGGGCCCCACCTAACCCAAGGCTAGTTGGGTTGAGTGAGGTCCTCCTAACTTCTCACAGAAAAGAACAAGGCAGCTTCAAGTCACAACATCCTTGGTGAAGCCGGGAAAACCATTCATCTGATTATATCTTGACCGGTACGTACACGCCTTCTTAATATTGTGAGATAAAATGTAAAATACACAAGAAGCACTTCTGCTGCAAATCGAAGGCAACAGTCATCCCAGGGAAGCCTCGCTGCGACGGGGCTGCGAGCTGAACGCACTGCTTTTTTTATGCAACACCATTTTTGCTAAAAAGAACGACTGAGAGACAAAACATGGGTACTTGGCAGACATGTTCTCAAACGTGAACCAAGTGAGCATGTCACTTCAGGGAAAACAACTGTAATAAAAACGGAGTCTCCAAGCAAAAATTAGAATTGAGAACACTTGTATCCTCCACCATGAGCCTACCAGCTTCACACATCTTCAAGACTTTCCTGATGAGACGGGCAGGGAGACAAAGCGGTCATCTAACGTTACACCATTAAATGTGTCAACAGTCGGAAGGTCTACATGACTCCATGAACCACTATTTCCCAGACAATAGGCAATGGTAGGAAATCCTGCAAAAATAAAACATCCTACTCCAAGAATGTGATGAAGTTGTCAGGAAAAAAAAAAAGAATAAAACATCTGCCCAAAGTAAGACAGACCAAAAGATTTTCATGTCAGACCATGAAGAGTTCATTCATATGGTGGAGACTCTGCTTTAGAACAAATCTTTAAGAAACTTCTGCTCGTGGGGTTTCAGTGCAGCAACAAAGAACATCCAAAGA
This sequence comes from Cacajao melanocephalus, assembly GCA_963573385.1. Taxonomy (NCBI): domain Eukaryota; kingdom Metazoa; phylum Chordata; class Mammalia; order Primates; family Pitheciidae; genus Cacajao; species Cacajao melanocephalus. Next base: position 17,847 of record CAUYLG010052727.1, on the reverse strand, counting down.
ATTATGAAAGAGACTCCTCCCTAACAAGATGGGGATGGATTTCCTTCACATACTTAAACCAAGGCCACACAGGGCAACAGACTGGACACAGAAGCAAACAGGAGCCTTCAGCTGTCTTCCCTTAAGGAGACTATAAAGATATTTGCAAAAATGCAAAAGAATCCCGCTCTTCTACATTTGTTTGTTTTGGATAATATAGTTGGTTTTTGTAAAAAATGTTTTTTATGTTAACACGTCACACCTTTATTGTTATTTTTAAATAAATCAATATTTTTAACATTTCTCAGTTTTAATTTCTACCCTTGGCCCAGGGTCCTGCCTTTACCCACAATGCACCCAGATGCTGCCTGTGAGCCAGGTGCTCCTCAGCGGACCGCAGTCAGCCTGGCCCTGTGTGAATCCAGCAGACACACACATGAGCCAGGTCCTCCTCAGCGGACTGCAGTCAGCCTGGCCCTGTGTGAACCCAGCAGACACACACATGAGCCAGGTGCCCCTCAGCAGACCACAGTCAGCCTGTTCCTGTGTGAACCCAGCAGGCACACAAGTTGGTTTGTTGCTTTTTGTTCTCTGTGTGCTATTTTTGTCGCTCAACTGCCCTTGTTTTGTGGAGGACCCTCACCCAATTCCACGTGTGGGGAGGGCTGCTCACCAATTCCAGCCAGAGGCCTGCAGTGACTGATTCAAGGAGGAACACATGACCCACGCTGAGCCATCAGTCCTCCCCTGGAGACTGGAGCCCAGGCTGTCTCTCCTCCAGTGCCCACAACTGCCCACACCACGCCAGCCCAGAGCCCCAGGAGCCACCCGGACACCACAGGGAGAGCCGACTTTGGACTTCTGACCTCCCAAACTGGAAAAGAATAAATTTGTGCTATTTTAAGCTGCCAGGTCTGTGGGACTTTCCAACAGAAGCCACAGGAAATCATACAGCTGCCCACAACTTATAAGCAGAAGCTGCCTGACCAATACCAGCTCAAGAACCACCTCCTCCAGGAGGGCTTCCTAGGTGCTCCCAGGGTCCAGGCCCCAGGGTCACATGGCCCCTGTGCTTCCCCTGCTCACAGCATCTGTCACCTGTCTCGTGTTGATGTGCTACTGACCAAGTCCTTAAAGAAAGAAGTCGCCTCCTGTGTCCTTGGTACCATCACAACTCAGTAACCAGTCACAGAATCAAACTGAAGCTTTAGCAAGGCTACCCTCAAGCTTTTCTTTCCCACTGACATTTTATAACATTCAGAAGTGTATTCACACAAAATGCAGGCCGTGATGGCCTCAGGTGGGGATTTTAGAGAGGAAGTCTCTCCTGACGCGGATGCCCATGCTCCTCACCTCCCCAGATTTCTGATCCGGTGCCTCCTGCCCTCTCCTTGGGTGTCTGCAGGACTCAGTGCCACACCTGGCCCAAGGATATTGCTGAAGGACATGCACATGCCAGTCCACCATCACAGGGGGCACAAAGCATGCCGGCCCCCTCCTGTGCCAACAGTGCACACACTAGGCAGAAGGGCATCCATTCTGAAAGCAAAGCAACTGCCACCCGCACGAAGTCCTGAGGCTGGAGATGTGGAGGCAGGGCAGCCACAGTCAGAGGGGCCAAGAGGCCGAGGTGACTTCTGAGACTCTGGGGGTGGGAGCCCAGGCAGCCGCAGCAGCTCTCACTGCCCTCCCAGCACCTCACAAACCTCTCCAGGTGCCCTTCCGCCTGCTCCTCGCTGCTTTCCACCTCTGCGCTGGCTTGCAGGAGTCAAACCAAATGCTGCCTCCTCAGAAACAGAGCCCCACCTCCACCTCTGGTTGTTCCCACACAGGGCAGGTGACAGAAGAGCCAGCATGCTTCACCAGGGCTATGTTGTTTTCCTGCAAGACTGTGAGCTCTATGACATCAGGCTGGGTCTTCAGCAAAAGCCTTTTTTTTTCTTTTTGAGACGGAGTCTCGCTCTGTCGTCAGGCTGGAGTGCAGTGGTGCAATCTCGGCTCACTGTAACCTCCGCCTACCAGGTTCAAGTGATCCTCCTGCCTCAGCCTCTTGAGTAGCTGGGACTACAGGCATGCACCACCACACCAAGTCAAGTTTTGTATTTTTAGTAGAGACAGGGTTTCACCAGGTTGGTCAGGATGGTCTCGTTCTCTTGACCTCATGATCCACCCGCCTCGGCCTCCCAAAGTGTTGGGATCACAGGCAGAGCCTCCGCGCCCAGCCAGCAAAACTCTTTTAAGGATGAAATACCAATGCTGTGGAGGAAGTGCAGCGGGGCCTCTGGGATAATAATAAACAATAAGAGAAATGGACAGGGCTCCAGGTCTTGAACCCAAGGAAAGGGTACAGTGGGCTCTCCAGGAAGAAAACACGCCCATTTTTATTGATCCCCTAATGCAAGACAGGTACTCACAATCATTTCCATGGTTACTGTTCCAACAACTTTGCAAAATGAGAATCATCGTTATCTCCATCTGACAGATGAGAAAACGGAGACTCAGAGAGGTTAAACAGCCAATCCAAGGTCACACGGCTAGCTGTTACAACTAGCTATTATAATGGTATTATAGTTGTAATACTGTAAACTATTAAAACTACCTCCCCATACCTCAACCAAGGAGGCCAAGAGAAGCCCAGAGGGAATGAGTAAGAGCACCAAAGGAACCCAGGGACCCAGGGCTAATGTTCTCTCCTCTTTAACTTCAGGACAGACTCTCAGCATCCCCACCTGTTTCCAACCTCCAAAATGAAGGCTGTGAAATCTTCCTGAGATCTCTTAGCAGCTGTTTCCCAAGCACTTGTGTTCCAGTGCATAAGAAGGCTGTCAAATGCGTTGCTTCAAGCATCCACAAAGCCAGCGGGGGAGAAAGACAAGGTGTGTGTCAGCAGCACACAGGGCAAGGGCACCAGCCTAACACAGCCTCCCCCCCCCGCCCCCCAGAGGGTGCTGAGGTGGGTGGAGCTGAGGTCTCTCAGATAGCGGTTCCCAGGGAAAGGAAAGCACAGGGGGTAGGAGGTGCTGCCAGGGTCCAGGAAGCCTCCTTCCCAGAATGGAAAATGTGTAATGTCTGAAACCCAGATGCCTTGGGGAGCTTTTGGGGAAGAAGAGGCCTGATTAAGCACTGCCTGGAATTCCCTCATTCACAGTCTTCCAGCACCTACCCTGAGCCCTGGAGAAACGGTCTTGAACACAGCAGACAAGCTCGCTGCCCCCATAGAACGTACAGAAAAAGGACACGAATTAGCACACACAAAAAAGACAGTAACCTAAGGAAACTGCACAGGCGAGCTGCAACGAACAGAGCCCTCGGTCAGGACCAGGAGACGCTGCCCACCGTCATGAGAAACACAACGAACAGAGCCCTAGGTTAGGACCAGGAGACGCTGCCCACTGTCATCAGAAACACTCTCCCTTTGCCAACTGCACACACGTGAGAGGCTGGATTTCCTTCACAGACGTCCACCAAAGCCACACATGGCGACGCACGGAGGCAAAAAGCAGCAGTCTGCTAAGAAGACTGACACGAAGAATCTCGGGCAGCAAGGGGGCCTGCACGCGTGGGGAAATCCACGCGGCAGCGGATGGCGCGTTCGGGGCCCGGTCGGCCGGGAGGTCCCAGGGCAGGAAGGGGGCGCGGAAGGCCGAGGCGGCACCGGGACGGAGCCTCGCGGGCAAGCCCGAGGGCCGCAGAGCCACAGCCCGGAAGGGACAGCAGGAGGGAGAGGCGGGCGAAGTTGGGGTCCGCGGGCTCCGGCCGGGGAAGGATGTGCACAGACGAGGGCGCGGGGAGCCAAGAACCAGGACAGCGGCACCGCAGTTCCTTCAGCCGAAGGGCTGCAGAGAGGGCAGGGGGCAGGGGGCAGGGGGCAAAGGGCAGGGGCAGAGGGGGAATCCACGTAGCCCAACGGCAACCGGCGGCCAGGGCCGCACCAAGTGTCCCGACGAGGGGGGAAGCCTGCGACTGACGCGGGGACAGGCCTCGCCGCGCGCCGCCGCCGGACCCCAGGCACCGGGCCCCCACGTAGAACGGCATGGACCATCCTACTCCCGAACCCCAAGGCTCCGGCCGACACTGCAACCCCGTGCGCCTTGAGGCCGCGTCCAACCTCCCCCGCGGCGTTGGTCCACATGGTTCCGCCCGCCGCGGGCCGCGTTACCTAGGAGACCGGCCCGCCGCGGCCACGCCGGAGGCCACGGAGGCCACGCTTTTGAGAGAGTCCCCACTGGACAGACCCAAAGGCCCAGCAGCCAGTGCTCAACGCAGCCGCAGGCCTTAAGGACCGAAGACTGGCCGAGGGGCACGCCCAGTCCGCTGCCACCCGCGGGAGGAGCCTTGGAAGGCGGCGCGCCCCGCGCACTTCAGGCCGAAAACCCGCTTCGCGTCACTTTCGCCGTCAGGGCCGCGGAGCCAATCAGAGCCCAAGTCGAGGGCTAGGCTTCGCGAGCTTCAGCCAATCGGTGCGGCGGCGGGCCCGTCCTGATTTGCATGTCCGGCGACCCCTCAACCAATGGTAATGTGACTGGCGTGAACAATAGCCAATGAGAAGCTGGAAGAGGCGTGGCCCCAGGCGTCCCACGAGGTGAAGATGCTGCTGGCGGAACCTGCCGGAGCGAGCGGGATTCGGGGGCGCTAAAGTCGCAGGGATAGGGCGGGAAGGAAGATCCGGCGTGGGGCTCAGGATCCGGAGCTGGAGCCCCCAGGTGAGTACGGGGGAGACCCCGGCGGGGCGCGCTTTCCACTGACCTGCGCCGGGACGGCGGCAGCGGGCACCCGCGAGGCTCGCGCTGCGGCAGGCGCCGCGGTCCCGTCTCCATCTCCTCGTCCCCGGCCCTGCGTCCCTGCCTCCGCCTCCGTCTCACCTCCTCTTCAGCCTCCTCACCTCCTTCTCCGTCGTCTCCCTTCCCCCATCCCTTCCTCTCTTTCCTTCCCTGTCCTCCCGCCGGACCCTTCAGCTCGCATCCCTGACCCCTGCCCCTGCCGCCGTTCCTCTCCCTCACCCCGGTGCGCCTCTCCCCATCTCGGCCCGCTCCGGTCCCCGCAGCCTCGCCCTCCCCTTCCCTCCATCCTCCTCCCATCCCCTCTCCCGGCCTCTGCGCAGCCCCACCGGGGCGCTGCTGGTCGCGGTCCTCCCCATCTCTACCCCTCGTTGCTCCTCAAGGCTCATCCATCGTTCTCGCAGCCTGTCCCTGTATCGCTCCGGTCCCTTTCTCCACCGTCCCTCCCTCCCATTCTGTCCCCAGCCCCTCCGACCTCTCCTCGCAGGCATGCTCTCACCACCTTACCCTGCTCCCCAGGACTGTGACCCTGCTTCCTGCACCCGTTCCTCGTTCCTCGGGCTGTCTACACCCCTGACCCTGAGCCCCTACTCCTATCTTAAGCTTCTCCCTCCTGCCAGGCCTTGGCGCAAAGCACTTCCCTACCTGCTGCTGCTCCCGGGAGGGATGCAAAGACCCCGCTGCTGCACCGCGTCCTGCGGCAGTAGCAGTGGCAGCAGCCGGGGTACCTGCCCACCTTCCCACCCTGCCATCCAGGCGCATCCTGGCGTTGCTCCTCCTGCCATTTGTCCTGGGGTCTCCTGCAGGGGCTGTGCTTTGCCTGCAGCATCCCAGGGTGCTTCAGGTGGGAAGCCCCTTAGCACCCTTCCTCCCTGGCCACCATCTCCCTCCCTCCCCGCCCCCACTTTCCTGCTCAGCCTCACTTTGTGATTCAGCATTTTTGGGGTTGGTAACTTTCTTGCTTCCTGTAGTGATAGGGACCTGGCCACGGAGCTGAAGGCAGGGGGTCTTGACCCTGCAGATAGAGGGCTACCTTAGGAACCAGACCTGAGCTGCCTGGTTGGGAGGGGGCTGAGGAGCTGGGGACAGCCGGTGGGGGTGGCCTTTTCTTCCCTTTCATTTGTCTGCCCTGTGTTGAACTGTGTCCAAACGGAGATGGCATAAGTAATAGCTCTTGGGGAAATGGACTATTAGCATTTATGGAAATTAATACATCCACATCCGAGGAGCAGGAACACCAAGTTCAGGCCACAGCTGTCCCACTGTCTGTCGCTTCGGGATTTCTTCTTTCTCTGCAACTTCTCCTCCCCCTCAAAAACGCCAGCCTCCCCCCTCCTCTTCCCCCCAGTACCAAGAGTAAGCTCCTGCTTTGCTAACGAAGCTGCATTCAGGCCCCGCGTTGCAGGGTTTGGGGACCTATGTGTGAAGAATCCCATCTGCCCACCTGATTCTCGCCTGGCGGCCCTGTCTGCCCCAGAACCTGTGCGGCTCCTGGCCCTGTGATTTCATGGTGTGGAGCCCTAAGAGTGCACTTGGTCCCCCAGGTCCTGCCATTCTTTCTGGAGACAGCTTTCCAAGGCCACACTCGGCCTCAATGTCACTGACAGTGTTGGGCTGCAACACATCCCTGCCTGGAAAGCAGCATGGTAGAGGCTTCCCTGTTCATGCCCAGGACCATTTTTTTTCCCCTGCGCCAGTCAGCACATGCTTTGTGCTGATCAGCACCTGGGGACTGAGCCAGGCACTGGGACCCGGGGGTGTCGTGAAAAAGTGTGAAACCCTTTTCATGTGTTTCTTGGTTCACAACCGTCTTGGGTCTGGATACGGAGCTGGATGGGAAGCAGGGTGCACAGAAGTCATCGCACCCAGGAGATGGGACATGGGCCACCACGCTAGGGAACTGGAAAGACTGAGGGTGCCATGGGCTGGCCAGCTAGAGAAGGCTTACTCGCTCTCTTTCTTTTTTCAGCAATCTTCTAAGACCCAAATGATTCAGGAGGAAGTGAGTGCTGCACGGTTTTGATTTGGCAGTTTCCGGCCTGGGATTGGAGGGAGGGGCCTCCCCTAGACCTTCCTGTGTGTTGGTGCTCTGCGGTGGTAACTGGGCACACGTCTGTGTGGAAGGAGAGCCTGCTCCCTCGAGAGAACCGGGGGAACGTGTTTCTGTTTCCAGGGACTCTGGCCAGGAGTAGCATGTGTTTGGTTCTTGGCTAAATTCTCTGTGATTGTCATGTCATTAGAGGTCCCAGAGAGAATGTTTTTCTGGGGTCCCTGAATAAGGAGGCAGGACAGTGGGCCACTAGGGGCAGCATTCGAGAAGGATTGATGCCAGAGGTATCTAAGGCCATAGACCCCATGCCTCCTGCCAGTGCCCTTCCCAGCACTAGGAGGACTTGGGTCATGGCCACCCAACAGCCGGTCATCCTTGCTGCCAGAGGACTAAACGGAAACCCAGAGGACAGAGGCTTCTCCAGGGTCACACAGCGGCAGTGACGGAGCTGGGTTGGACCCCCTACTTCCTACTTATTTGAGCCCAGTTCATATCTTGGCTGTCCGAGCTAGGGGAAGCCAGCACCCCAGGGCATGATCGGCTCTCTCTTGGGAAGGCCACTTCGAGGCATTGCTGACGTTCATGGGAACAGCCAGTGCCCTCGGGTGTGTCCAAGTCACTGGAGGGGCTGTTGGGAATGGGAGGTGCCACTACCATGGAGATTTCTCAGTGACTCACTCCTGCCTGGCATGCAAAGGTGCTGTTGTTTGTGGCCTTCAAAGAGATGGCCCCATAGTTAGAGAAGAGTGAGGGCACCGGATCTCTGGTGGGATGAGGGAGAGGAGGGACCCTCCCCACACTGGAACTGCACTCATCACCTCAGTTCACCTCGGGCACTTGTAAATAACCCTGCGAGGGAGGCTGATAGGGAAACTGAGGCACAGGGCAGCACTGAAACTGATCCCAGCCTCCCGGCTAGTGAGGAAACCTTGATTCTGTTCCTGCCCTGCTAAGACTCTGTGGCAGGTGCCCCCTCCGCCGTCACCTGAGTTCCAGCGAATGCCCGAAATCCTCACCTCTGCAGGGGTGAGTCTCCCAGGAGGCCCAGGAGGCTCAGGCCCAGACCCTGGGGGATATGGAAGTGCTCCTTTGTAGTGGCATGGGAAGCCCTGCGCTGCACTTTCCTTGGTGACAGGTGACCCGCCATGCTTAGGCCCCTCCTGGCCCATCTTCAGGGTGAGTCTCTTAAGGGATTCACTGTCTCCACTCAGCCAGCCCGGAGGAGGCAAAGGGAACAGGGCCCCCATTCCCCAGGAGAGAGCACACTGGGGGAGGTGGGGTGGCACACCTGGAGTTCACCCTGTCACTGCCCAGTGGCTTGAGGCTTTCCTGTCTGCCGGGGCTTAGCAGATGCGTGAGTCTCCCTGCCCCATGGACCTGAACAGATGCTGGGCCCTTATGTCCTTCGCCATATCCTGGGAATCCCAGATGAAGGCCGGCCTCCCTCTTCCTGCACACCCGCCTCGGGATGAGCCCTGGGCTCAGGCCCCCGCCTGAGGGTGCCCTCTGGCACACCCAGGTTTCCACTCAGAAGCCTGCTGGCTAGGGTCTCAGGAGGCCACTCCCTGCTCTGCCCAGTGACCACGTGGTTAGCCCGGAGACCTGGGTTCTTTGTGTCTTCAGCCACAGAGCAGCCCCCATGCCCACCCTGCCGGCTTCCCCAGCACCTGTCTCCTCGCAGGCAGCCCCCCTCCATCTCTCCAGCATGCAGGCATCCGCAGAGCTAACTGCTTTGATGCCATGCTAGTTGCAGATAAAATAGGATTGGGAAAAGGGGGAAAGCGGAGAAATGGTGGGGACCACCTTCCTGGCTTCCCACCTGCACCTGGACCCCGGGAGAAGGCTTTCCTGCCTGTGGTCTTGAGCCCTGACTGCCAAACGGCCAAGAGTCATCACCCGACTCTGTGGCTGGGAGCCAGAAACAGGTTTCTTCTCAGACCCTGCACCAGATTCAACCCGTTCCACATGGGCCAGTTTTCTGGAGCGACCTCCTGGGTCCAGTAGACCCTTGAGGTCTGGTCTGCAGGGGTCCTCTGTCACCAGCCTGGGCTCTCTCCTCGCCAGAGACTTAGCTCTCTAAGACTCTGGCTCTCTGGCCTGCTAAACCGAATAGATCATTCATGTGTCCCTCTATCTGGATGGGGAAACTGGTGCCTCATGGTAGGAGCCTGGGGCTGGTCCCTGGCACACAGTAGGTCCTGGGTAACTGTCAGCTTCCCTTCTTCCAGTCGTAGGCGGAGCCCGGGCCACCATCCTGCCTGGAGCTGAGGTCGTTCCTGGGCAGCCAAACCAAGCCCCCAGGAAAACCGGAACAGGGGAACCTGGGTTTCCTTCTGCATGTTTCCTGAGAACCCTCGGCAGTCCTTCAGCTGGACAGCCCCACTGAGTGACTTCACGGTGGAGAAGAAAGGAGGGAAGGAAGGGGAAGAGAGGGCAAGAGGGGAGAGCCCGTTGCCCTGGTCTGCAGGAAACAGCCTCCTGTGAGGGAGGGACACTCCTGGCCTGTTCTCTCTGATCTTGGGCCTCGTGGAGGGCCTGCAAGCCTGCCGGATGCCCCCTGCACACCTGCCCACCTGTCTATCCGATTCCAGCAGCCCCTGGGCACCGAGGGAGTTGCAGAGCCATGCTCTGAGCACACTTGCCCTCCTTTACCATGGATGTGTTTTCATCTTTCACCCCCTGGCAACTTCATGATCTTTCATTGCAATCGCAGACCCTGGTATCCACAGGCTGTCGATGCAACCTAGAGCAGAAGGCTCTAGAATTCTGCCTCAGAGCCCTGTGATCCCAAACACTCAGCCGTGCCAGGGCATCTCTGGAAGGGATATTCTGCCATCCCTCCTAGATACAGGAAGGTAAGGAATAACTAGAATGCATGGGTAAGGAGATTCAGCTTGATCTATTCACTAGAAAACAAATTTGAATTTAAAACATTGTTTTACCGGTGAAGGGCAACGGCCTTTGCAGCGGACATTTGAAGGACCAAGGATGAGCGAGGCCCACCTCCAGCCTCCAGGGCTGAGAGCCAGGAAAGGGTTGCAGTGACCACATGCTCAAAACAGCCAGAGAACACCCTGCTGATGGGAAGGAGAGATGGGGGCAGGGAGGACATTTGACCTGGACCTTGAAAGACAGGCAGGTTGTGATAGGCAGAGCTAGGAAAGGACGGTCTGGGAAAGGGCTCCACGTGGGCAAGGTCACGGGGAGGACGGGGCGGGCTGGATGACGGCCAGAGGCCCAGTGCAGTCACAGGCTGGGGCATGAATATGGGTGAATAGGATGACTAGAAGGAGGACAGCAGGGCCAAGGCCACCATGGGGCTAGACAGTGATGTGGAGGGAGGAAAGAGGGGAGCCCAGGAGCCCCCCAAGCTTTTCTGGCTGCACAGACAGAAAGAGGCAGAGTCGGAATTGGGGCTTCTGGATGGGGAAGACTGGGCTCGGTTGACCTTGGGCTTCCTGTGTGTTGGACAGCAGTACCCACGGGCATTGAGAAGGTAGGGCTGGGCTTCATTGGAGAGGTGGGACCTGGAGGTTACTGCCACCTACCCACCGGTCACAGCCCTGACAGTGTCACCTGGGGGTAGTGCCAAGGGTGGCCGAGGATGCGGGTTTGGTAGGGAAGATGACGGTCAAGACAGGAAGGAACCCTGGATTCTTCCAGAGCCCAGGGAGGAGAGGAAAAGAGAGGAGGGCAGGTATCCACTGCATCTGGTTGTGCTGGCCACTGCTAAGGAGGCAGCATCTGTGGAGAGGGAAGCAGAGCTGGGCTCTCAGGAGCGGCAGGGGGCACCGGACCCCAGATTCACACCACCCGCTTCCAAGCACTCGCCAGCCATCTTATCCCCATCTGACTGAGGCAGAAACGTTGCAAGTCAAAGTGGCTTCCCTAAGGCCTCCAAGCTACTAGGCACAGGAGCCAGGACCCCAAGCCAAAGCCCACTCCAGTAACCTTTGGACTCCGCTGCCAATGGCCCTGGAGGAGGAAAAGGAAGATGAGGGCACAGGCCGGCTCCGGGCTTGGCGGGCGCAGAGACGAAGCCGCTTTGCTGCTTAACAGTGGCCGCCAGCAGCACCCTCTTGCATCCGCCCCTTTAGAGAGGATTTCCACGCCGCATTCGTCCATTTCCAGACTTAATGGGACTTTTCTGGGGACACCCATGAACTATGGGCTAGGGCTTAGCCTTGTTGGTGGCTCTGCATAGGTTGGCTCCGTAGCACTTTCTATCCTGTGTAAAAATTGGGGAGTCTTGGGGGCCTGGGCGGGCCGAGGGTCCTGAGCTGTCAGTGTTCCCAGCAGGCTTGCAGGGCGTGGCACCTGCCCAGCCCCCAGGGGTCCTGGTGCAGCTTAGCAAGCTCCTTGGCCACCAGTCCCTGGTGACTCAGATCAGGGTTCCAAGAGTGTGCTTTGAGAAACGCTCCCTGGCCATTTCAGTCTGTCGGTGAGCCTGTCCGCCTCTCCATCTCCTTAAGGAAGCACACGAGAAAGCCCTTTGTGGTGTTTGAAAGCTCCGGCGAGAAGGACTTCGCAGGGGTTTCTGTAATTCTTGGGAACATGGGAAGCCCACGTTCTACTGGAATGACCTGCTGAGCTTTTGTCAGCTTCGAACCCGAGATCTCACTTTCATCCTGCTGTGCGTGGCAGGGTGCCTTGTTAGTTTCCAGGCCTGTTGGGATGTGGTTTGATTCAGGGGTACTGATGGCCCGAGTGCCTGCCATGGCAGAGGAGGCCAGAGGGCCGTACAGGAGCCAGTCCTCGCCGCTCTGTGCCTGACCATGCAGTCTGTCACCTGTCTGCGCCTTGTCTGTGCCCCATCCGCACCCTGCCTGTGCCGTCTACGCCCTCTCTGCACCCTGACTGCGCTCCGTCTGTGCCCCGGCCACACCCTGCCTGCACTCTGTCTGCACCCCGTCTGCACCCCCCTCTCCTCGCCCTGCCTGCGCCCTGTCTGTCTAGATAGATCCTGCAGCACCTCCACCTCTGCTCAGCCGTCCCTCCACACACCACAGTGGGTATTGCCTTTCCGTGGCAATGAGTAGCAGGTATTTTTATAACCCAGGTGTGGAGGTATTCAGGTGTCACGGACAGGAGGCCCCAAGTCATCTTGTCCATTTGCTCCTACAAAGGAAACAGGATGCCCAAAACAGGAATTGCAAACCCAACTCAAAACCGCCCCATTCCATAGGGACACGGTGCTTTGCTCCTGGAAGGAGCAAATAAATGTAAATAAGGATGTCTCCTTATTTACATCCTTCCTGCTTAAAAGGCAGGGGAGGTGTCCAGGGGACATCAGCCATCCTGCGCTGGGGCACGTCAGAGGCTCCAGGGAGCTGCCGTGCTCTCTCTCTGTCCCAAAAGATGGATCTGGGCAAGGCCACTAGGGCAGGTGAAGCCACTGGGGCAGGCAAGCCCACTCCTGTGAGGAGTGAACCCCACCCCCCCACCGTCCTGCTGGTGTGAGTGACCGTTATCAACAGGCCCTGAGTGGGGGCTTTCCAGAAGGAAAACAGTGATATTCCTGGGGGGAAGGGGCCTGTGTAGATGAAGTCTGTAGGCCGTTGGGTTCTGAAGTAGCACCTGGGGCCCCAGTGACACCAGTGCCAACAACCCTCTCCTGGCCAGTGCTGCAGTGAGGACCGGGCCTGGGGAATGTCACTCGCTTCTTAAAAACCCATGAATCCGGCCAGGATGAGGTTGCTGCCCTCAGGGCCCACATCAGACAGGGAGGAGGCGTGTGGTCCAGGGCACCAAGGCGCCACTCGGGCCACCACCAAAGCGTCAGCAGTGTCCATTCCGCATGCTTGGGAAACGGGGAAGCACTGGATGCCCTTGGCCTCCCAGGCGGGGAGAGTGGGGTCCAAAGGCACAGAGATGGCGTGGGGTGTCGGGGCACCACGGGGTACTGAGAAGGGACCTTGGAGGCCGGAACATCTTTCTCAGAGGCCTCCTGCTTCCTCTGTGCTGCTGAGCTGGGCCATTCATCTGGCCAGGGTCCCTCTGCGACCTGCAGGCCCCAGACCCTGCCCTGAGCCTTTGGTGCCTTCAGAGCCCTGAGCTGCTCCAACTGCCTGTGATCGCCACACATACACACACACGCACACACAACCAACACACATACAGACACACACGCACTCCCAGCACAGACACACACACACTCCCAACACACACACAGACACACATACTCCCAACAGACACACCCAACACACACAGACACACACACACTCCCAACACACACACACAGACACACTCCCAGCAGACACACCCAACACACGCAGACACACACACTTCCAACACACCAGCACACACACCCCCAACGCATACAGACACACACCCCACACACACACTCTCCCAACACACACACACACACATACTCCCAACAGACACACTCAACAGACACACACTCTCCGAACACACACAGACACACACACAGACACTCCCAACACAGACACACACACTCCCAACAGATACACACACACACGTTCCCAACACGCAGACACACACGCTCCCAATACACAGACACACACACCCAACACACACAGACACACACTCTCCCAACACACACACACACACATACTCCCAACAGACACACAAACACACACTCTCCCAACACACAGACACTCCTAAGACAGAAACACACACACACACACTCCCAACACAGACACACACACACCCAACACACAGACACACACACAGACACACCCAACACAGACACACACACAGACACTCCCAACACAGACACACACACAGATACTCCTAACACAGACACACACACACTCCCAACACACACACACACTCCCAACACACACACACACACATACTCCCAACAGATACACCCAACAGACACACAGACACACACTCTCCCAACACACAGACACACACAGACACACACACAGACACACACACACACACTCCCAGCACAGACACAGACACACACACACTCCCAACACACACCCAATACACACATAGATACACTCTCCCAACACACACACAGACACACACACACTCCTTACACAGACACACACACGCTCCCGACACACACACAGACACACACAGACACACACAACACACACAGACACACACTCACAACACACACACAGACACACACACTCCCAACACGCACACAGACACAGAGCCTGTGTCGCCAGCCCTCATTCTCTGCCTCACCCAGGGCCAGAAGGCTCTGGCTAAGCCTCCAGGGGTGCCACCGGGAGGGATGCCTAGGAGAGGGTCTCTCCCACCCTCCGGCAACCCAGTAATCATGGTCACCAGGGCCTGGAGCGGCCCAGCCACCTGCTGGGCTGTATGGGTGCTGAGGGCCTAGCTGGGTCCCGTGGCATACCCATGCGGCTGGGTCTCTGGGGAGCAACAGGAGAGGTGGAGCTTCAGGTCAGGGGACACCTCCCCCCATGCTCTGGAGGGGACAGTTATTGGGGTGGAATCCCTGGTCTCTGACGCAGCCCAGGACACGCAGGGACATGAACCAGTGTGATGGGGCAGCGTTGCTCAGCGTGGTGGTAGGACTGGGTCCTGGGCTCCTGGAGCCCGGTGGCCTCAAAAAGCCCCTCTAGGCTGTCTGACCCTTTGACATCGTGCAGCCCAGCCTCCTCATTCTACAGAGAGGGAAACTGCGGCCGGGGGGGACTCATCCTTCACAGAGCCAGGGTCATCATGCAGCTCTCTGAGTGAGCCCCTTGATGTCCTGTAGTCTCTCTAAGGATGCCCGATAATGGTCGTGACTACTGACATCTGTCCATGCCTAGACTGTGGGCCTCGTGAGGATAGAACGTGCCTGCTGTCCCCATCACCTCTGTCCCCTAGCTCAGCCTGGCTGGTCATGCACTGCCATTGAGGCCTTGGAACCATGCCTAGGCTTCCTGCAGCCAGGCAAACACTGTCCCCAACACCAGCTCCCTGATGTCATCTCCCCTGGCTGTGGCAGGCAGGGAGAAGCCTTCAGAACTAGGGAGGACCAGAGGGCTTCTGGCCCCACGGCGGCCAACTGTGACACCAAGGGATCCTCCCCAAGGTGTCTTCCCCGCCAGGCACAATCCTGCTCTGAGCAACAGGCGGTGCCCAGGGGGACACAGGGACAGCCCGAGGCCTCGGGGGCCTGGCACTCAGCCAGATATGGCAGGAGGCAGGGCCGCACCTCCTCAGCTGAGGATGAGACAGAGCCAGGTGCCTGCCACGGCCGCTGCGGCCTGAGCTGGCGTTGGTGGCTGATGGCCACAGGCTCCCTGCCGCCTGGCTTCTGTGCTGAGGGCCCTGTCCCAGCCCCTGAGCCGGACGTGCTGCCCACACCCCCGATGAGGACACAGCTTGTGAAGGGACTTAATTATGTGGAGGGAAATCCATTGAACTGCAGAAACCATCCCAGCACATCCCAATCAGGTGTTCCCAGGTGGCAGGCAGAGAAGGCCAAGGTTCCTCAAGTGGATTTCCAGGAGAGCTGAAGGCCTGCCAGGGCTGGGGGGTGAGGGGGCTGGACAGCTGAGAGCAGCTGGCCCCCTGCAGGAAGAGGAAGAGGTGCAAGGACTGCCATTACCGTGGTCCTTTGAGCCCACAGCTGCCCTGAGCTGCAGATTTGCTCTGGCTCCAGACCCCTGATGAGCCCCCTCCGCAGATTTGCTCTTAGCCCTCAGCTCCTTCCATCTCTGCGTCCCAGGTGAGAACAGGTCCTAGACCTTGCCTCAGGTCACACAGCTACCAGAGAACAGAGCTGGAATATTCCCGCAGCAGAAGCGTGCTCCTGCACCCTGGATGACCTGTTCATGGGGCGGGTGATCACCCTTGGCCTCGCTCCTGGACCACAGTCACCAGCATGCCAGGTAAAGGGAAACCACATGGGGGCGAGGCCAGCCCACAGCCCCAGCAGCCTGGCCCCTGCTGGCTGCACTTGCTCCAGAGCCTGTACTCCAAGCCGGAGTGGCGGGAGCCTCCTGCGGGGTTCCCCATCCCACCCCTGGAACTTGCTCTCCCTGCTTACCACACACAGACACCCCCCACCAGAGCAGAGTCACGGGGTCAGAGGCAGGGACCGTGTGGTATGGAGCAGGGGCTCCTCCCTGCTGGCTCGCTGGCTCAGCTGCCTTCAGCCCCTGCAGACACGCAGGCGCCCTCCACCTTCTCCACTCAGCATCTTAGCTTGAGCCCTTCCCCAGCCGGGAACCCGCACTGAGTGGCCGCGTTAGACTCTCCCGCTTGTCCATAATTCACTTAAACATGATTTCCTTCGAGACCTGGCAGCTCTTCCCTCTTCCGGATCAGGACGTGGCAAACATTTGTGTGCATCTCACTTCATTTCCTCTCTTGAACTATTAGGATAAAGTTACAGAGGTAGGATTTCTGGATCCCACGCTGTGGACCTCTACTACCCAATTTCTTTCCAAATAAGATGGTAGACTAGCTCGTGCCGCAGAACCAGTGACGTCTTCATGTAGTGGTCTCCCCGCAACCTCGCCGGCAGCGAGTATTTACATTAAAAGTGTTTTGTGTGCTGGCTGTGTGATTGCAGAGGTGTGGCTGGCCATAGCTTGTCATGGTTGCTTCTGCATCTCTTTTTATTCAGCGGGGCCTTTAATGGATGTGGCAGAGTAAAGCTGCCTTTCAAATTGCTGCTGCAGCACTGCCTGGCAAGATATTAATCTTTCATGCCCGTCACGTGGTCATGGGACGGTAATCCTCTTTGAAGCCATTTGTTATTTATTCTTACAGTCCCCTAGAGAGCAGGGAGGAGCCCCCAGTGCCTGGATCACTAACGCAAATACAGAGAGGGCTGCAGACATTTCAGCCTCAAGGTTGGAGCAGAGGCAGGGCTGGGGACCGCTGGGGTCCACACCCCCAGTAAAGGGTCACTTCCCAAAAAAGAGGGTTGTTCATCTGCTTCTCATATAACTGCTCTGGTTAGAGGGTTTTTTTTTTCAAGAGACAGGATCTTGCTGTGTTACTGAGCGTGGTCTCAAACTCCTGGGCTCAAACGATCCTCCCACCTTAGCCTCCCAAGTAACTGAGACTGCAAATGTGCGTTGCTGTGCCCAGCTTGGTTAGTTGGTTAGAGCAGTTTTTTTGTTGTTTGTTTGTTTTGTTTTGTTTTTGATACCTGCTTTTGCTATGTTGCCAGGGTGGAGTATAGTGATGCGTTCTCAGTTCACTGCTAACTCTGCCTCCTGATTCAAGCGATTCCCCTGCCTCAGCCTCCGGAGTAGCTGGGACTACAGGCATATGCCACCATGCCCGGCTAATTTTTTGTATTTTCGTAGAGACAGGGTTTCACCACGTGGGTCAGGCTGGTCTCGAACTCCTGACCTCAAATGATCCACCCACCTCAGCCTCCCAAAGTGCTAGGATTATAGGCGTGAGCCACTGCGCCCAGCTTGGTTAGAGGATTTTTAAGCCTGGCGGGTGTGTTAGTTTTCTAGTACCACAAGCTGGGTGGCTTAAAACAGCATGATTTATTCTCCCACAGATCAGGAGTCCAGAAGGCAAGGTGTGTGGGGGTTGGTTCCCTCTGCAGACCAAGGGAACGTGTGTTCCAGGCCTCGAGTCTGGCTCCTGGTGGCTGCCATAACCCTGGTGTTCCTTGGCTTGTAGACACACCCCCGAGTTTCTGCCCCCATCGCCACACAGCCTTCTCTGTGTCCGTTTCCTTGGTTTATGTGGACGCTTGCTGTAATTGGATTTAGGTTCATCCTAATCCAGGATGCTCTCATCACAGGACTCCCACCTTACCTGTATCTGCAAAAACGCTTTTGCCAAATAATTCCACATCAACAGGTGTCAGGGATGAGGACTTGGGTGGGTCTTTCAGGGAACACAGCTCACCCCACACAATAGGTTTCCACCCGAGTCCCGCTTCCAGCCCCCGACTCACTGCAGAGTCCAGCAGCTTCCTGCTCCTCAGACAGTTCCTTCCTCCTGTAGGGACTGCACACCAAGCATTGCTGGCTGAGGGGTGGGGGTGGACTGGGGGACGTGGGAGCTGAGGGGGGATGGAGTGGGGGATGTGGAAGCTGGGCAGAGGGGGGAGGGTGGGTGGGGGAC
>CAUYLG010052726.1:0-35068 GCA_963573385.1 Cacajao melanocephalus | reverse complement strand
GTTGCTGGACCCTGGGGGGGGTGAATTTCACTGTGTGTGCGTGTGTGTTACAGGCCCTTGGATGGGGTGAATTTCACTGTGTGTGTGTGTGTGTGTGTTACAGGCCCTTGGATGGGGTGAATTTCACTGTGTGTGTGTGTGTGTGTGTGTGTGTTGCTGGACCCTGGGGGGGGTGAATTTCACTGTGTGTGCGTGTGTGTTACAGGCCCTTGGATGGGGTGAATTTCACTTGTGTGTGTGTGTGTGTGCACGTGCACATGTGCATTGTGTACCCGGTGCACGTGTGAATATAATGTGTGTGTGAAGAGGGTGGCAGGGCCTGGTTTTGGGGTCGGGTGAGCTTCCCTGCTGCTGTGATGAGGTGTGTGCAGGTGTGTGTGCCTGCACCTTTGGGAGGCTGAGAGGCCACGCTCCCACTTGCCCATCTTGGGGCAGGGTAGGTGCTGGATGTCCCTGAGTCAGACCTCAGGACCCACAGGGTTTCTGGCTGGTCCAGTGCAGCACCTCAGGGAGGCCTGTGGGGTACGAGCAAAGCCTGTCGGGACCACTGACCCAGGCGTCATCGCCAGAGGGCCCCCTTGTACCCCCAGCGTTTCCTCGGAGGCCCTGTCTGATTTTGGGACCCCGTGCGGCTGGCTCCGAGTTTGGAAAGGGAGGATGGAGAGGAAGGCGGTGACAGTGCAGGTGTGGCGTTGGGTTCGGGAGAAGTACAGACCAGGAAAGAGGGTCTCCCTAGATCCAAGAAGCGCCCACAGTGTGTGCCAAGGAGGGAGCCCCACAGGACCACAAGCTAAAAGCCCAAAACCAGAAATAACAAGAGCATGTCCTCACCGGGGCCGCTGCCCCTGCCCCCACTGCCCCGCGCCCTGGCCCTCTTTTGGATCCTTTCGTGGCCTTACTCAGCAGAAACCTCCTGGCTGGTCCCTCCATTCACTTCCCTGTAGTCCGCAAGCCTCCCTGCCAGGTGGGCCTGCCCCTGCCCTCTATATGCCACAGAGCCTGCTGGAGGCATGGGCACATCAGAGCCTCCTGTGGCACTCCCTTCCAGTCCTGGCTTGCTGCCTTCCTCGGGCACCTGATGCCTAGCAAGCAGGGTGCCCCATTCCCAGGCGTGCTTGGGGGGTTGCCGCCTCGACCCGTCGGCCCAGGCTGTTTCATCCTCCTGGGACAGTGCCCACCCTCCAGGGCTCCCGTCCTTCCAGGGTCCTCAGGGTCCAGCTCCGCAGCAGGGGGAGCCCCAGCCTGGCAGAGCCATCGCCTCTTGTCCCCCCCCTCTCCTGGGTGACCCAGTGCGGGCTGCTTGGGTTTGCTCATTTCTCCTGTGCCTGCTTTATCTTCCTTGTTGGCTTGAGGAAAAGGCCTGTTACACATTTTTCTGTCCCCTGTGTAAGCCCCCGGCTCTGAGCCTTGCCCATAGGCCATTGCTGGGTTTCATGCAACAAGTAAATTACCCAGTGAATTCCCACAAGCTTTGGTGACCAGTTTCTTCTGTATCTTGCAAGGCGTCTTTAGTGAGATAGGCCCAGGCTGCTTGCGAATGCTCAGGCCCATCGTTTAGCCATGGTAACGTCCCTTGTTCCCAGCACGGCTCTGCTTCATGAAACCACCCACTCTGAGGGCTGGGTCCTTCTGTAACACAGGGGAGCTGGCCACAGATTCAGGGCTGAGTTTGGGCCATTGACTCAGTGACGGGGTGCTATGAGGAGGGGAGTTTGAAGCTGAAGTGGTTCTCCCTGGAGGGCCAACCAGAGATGAAGAGCAGGCGGCTCCGAGTCCCCAGTGGGTGGATTCACAGCCCCACCAAGCTCTTGGGGACCAGGGCTATTTGGTACAGGCAGGCAAAGCTGCAGGCTCTGTCCGAGGTACAGGCAGGGAGGCAGCAAGCTGTCCAGCATCTGTGTGGCTCCACCTCCCATCCCCAGGGGTCCTGGGACGGGCTGGCCACTTGGGGCTCAGGCAGCCTGTTCCTCATCCTGTGTCCTTAGATGTTACCAGGCACCTCTCTCAGGGGGCACATGGGGGCATGCACACGATGGAGGTGCGGCAAGGACAGAGAACGTGCTAGGGCAGGAGGGATGAGCCGTCCCTGGAACCCCAGTCCCTCCCTGGTCTCACCCTGGCTATAGAAGTCACATCTGCGGCCACCTTGTGAGAGGGACAGCAGGTGCCACGTACTTGAATTCGCCCGTCAGACCTCAGGATGCTCCTAGCTGTGGGGTTTGGAAGACACCTGGTGAGAGCTAGGGAGAGTCCCTTTTCCATGGTCCTTGAAGAAAAAGAAAAAAGAAAATGCACTGTCCTTTTCTGGTACATCCTCCTAGCCCTGTTCAGAGGCGGGGGCAGGGCTCATGGCTTCCCTGATTAGCACTGTGGTCCTACGTTCCTGGATCAATACTTGAATCTCTTTGCCCATAACAAGGTAGAGGGCCACTGCTTTGCACCACTCCAGGGGCATCCTCCTGTCATACTCTACGTGAAGTTCTGCAGATCAAGACAGTGATGAGGAGAGTAGCCCCTGGAGGTGGGTAGTACCTTGTAATAGTTCAGAAGCGGAGGGAGGCCAGAGATCAGGAAGTCCCCTGCCTTCCGATGGGGCATGTGGCGATCCTGGTAACTGGCAGCAGAGGGCGATGTTGGTGTGGACACAGATGAGGCAGAAGGATTGTGGGGAAGTTGTACGCTGTGGTTGTGGCATTTTTCTTTTGCGGCTGTTGAGCTCTGTCTTGCTTGGTAACATTGACTGATTTTTGCTGTTGGTTGCTGTGTCTGCTGCTTGTGTCCTTGGCTCTCCTTTCTCCAAACGAAGTAACATTCTGAGGCCCAAGAAGAAAGTCACGGAGTTGACTGAGCACAGTGGGGCTGCGATTCGTTCTGAGTTCAGTGAGGGGCTTCCGGCATCAGGAGAGCCCACCCCTGGTGCTGAGGGTGTCCCGAGGCCTGTTATAAATTGACTTCCAAGCTGTGGGGCCGTGACTCCTCGTGTCGCATTTACTAAGCAGGGCCTCACCAGACCACACGTCCAGCGTGTCACGGGCCCCTCCCACGTCTCCTCAAAAAGACACGAGGAGGCCGGGTGTGGTGGCTCATGCCTATAATCCCAGCACTTTGGGAGGCCAAGGCGGGCAGATCATGAGGTCAGGAGTTCGAGACCAGCCTGGCCAATATGGTGAAACCCTGTCTCTACTAAAAATACAAATATCAGCCAGGCGTGGCGGCGTGTGCCTGTAGTCCCAGCTACTCAACAGGCTGAGGCAGAAGAATCGCTTGAACCCAGGAGGCGGAGGTTGTGGTGAGCCACTCCAGCCTGGGCCACAGAGTAAGACTCTGTCTCAAAAAAAAAAAAAAAGGGACCAGGTCCCGGAGAGAGTAGGGGTCTGGGAGCGGGGCTTATGGATCCCCTTGCTGTCACCAGGTGGGTCCTGGAAGGAGCTTTGGCAGCTCCTTTCCTCTGGAGCACAGCACAGACCAGACCAGCCAGGTTCTCTGCCTGAGGAGCTGCGTTCTAGTGCTGCTGTTGGCAGCCAGCTGGGTGCTCCTAGTCCAGTTTCCTGGCATCTCTGGGTGTCCATGTCCTCTTCACAGTGCCTAAGAGACCTGGCATCCAGGAGCGTTTCTCAAAGGGAGTGATTTTATCAGCAGAGGGGTTTGGTGAACCCAGCAGGAGCACGGTTGAACCCTGCGCTGTCTTTCATTAGCTGTTCGCCAGCCCCGGTAACTAGGTCTTTCTCAGCCTCATTCCCTCGTCTGTGGAGAGCAGCTCACACTAACCCACTGAGCTCGGAAGGCGACGTGTGTGACTGGCTGTGGCAGGATGCTAGGTGCTTTCTAAACACTGCTGGGTTTCAGGCCCTGCCGTGTGGCCCCTTGACCCGCAGCCCGGCAGGGCCAGGCCATCAGAGTTCCCTCAGGATGGGGCCTGTGCTGGCCTCTTTCGGTGTCCCCTGTACCAGCCTTGGGAGCTTCCCATGGAGATGACTCTCAGCTGCCTGCAGCTCCTCAGATAGAGGTGGGGTAGCCTGGCCATGTGGAGCTCTGCAAAGATTTGACAAACAAACCATTATGGAGAGAAGAGAAACACAGCTGCGGAACTGAAGCAAGGGCAACGCTCCTACACGTTTGTAAGGTCAAGGGCAAGCCTTCAAGGACAATCCAAGCTTGTAGGGGGCTTCAAGCTGTACCCCCAGCCACTGGGGCTCCACACTTCCATCTGCCTCTCAGAGGGTGGGTGGGGCGACTCTCAGGTACTCTGAGGGTGCTGCCACTCCAGAAGTTTCCTGTCTAAAACGCCATGCTTCTCAGGGGTCTCCCTGCCTGTGAGGCCCTCACGAGGCAGGCAGGCAGAGATGGGTGCCCCTGGGACCTCCCGGCGGGGGGATGGAGGCTGCTATATCGCAGGAGAGCTGTGTGGCTGCCGGGCCAGGCCAAGAGCTGCCTCTGTTCCCTGCAGTGCCCCTCCCACGAGCTGCCAGCCTGCAGGCCATGGGTGGGCTGTCCGCCAAGGGCAGGTAGGCAGCGTCACTGGAACCCGGGCACTGCTCCCATTATCCCTGCAGTCCAGAACAGCGCATTTCCGTCCGGCCTGGCTGCAGGGTCGCTGGGCTGCCTGCAGACAGAGCTTCACAGGTGACCTCGGCCCAGTCCCTCTGGTGACCAGGGCCTCTGCTCCTCATCTGGCAGGGGCAGCTGCCCACAGCGCATCAGCTAATAGGGGAAAAAGCAGGCTCAACCTCTTTGCGGGGTGGACTTCATGGAGAGTGCAGGGTTTGAGTCCAGGCTTGGTGTGAACTTGGGGTGACAGATATCACCAGGCCTCACTTTCCCATGTCTAAAAGGTGAATAAAAATACCAACTTTTCTGAGTGACTATGAGGACTGAGTCAGAGGCAGCAAGGAAGTGCTGAGTCCACCTCTTAGGAAGGTCGTGAGGGTCATCTAGATGGTGTCCCCACATAGGGAGGAGGAAGGAAGGCAGCAGGAGGGCCTGGGGCCAGGCTGGCAAGGCCGGGGTCCTGGGGTCACTTGCCAGGCTGTGTCAGTGGTAGTGGTGGTCAGGGATTTGAACAGAGGCCCACCCTTTAGTGAGGAGCCGGCTGCATTTTCCTCACGGGATGCTATCCCTCCCTGTGTGGTCCAGAGCTGTGGGCAGGAACCATAGCCCTCGGCACTGGCGTCACAGAGCGGGGCCAGCTCGCGCCTGGGTGGCTTTCTGCTGCCTCCAGCTTTCCCGTGCCCCATTACCACAGGAAGAAGCAGCTTCAGTTCTGGGGTTGGTCGTAGAGTCCATGTGGAGCCAGACTTTTGCGGAGCCACTCATCATTTCTGATAACCACACACCTGCCAGGCCATGCAGGCACGCTTATGCATACACACACGTGTGCACACATGCACACACATGTATACACATGCATGCACTCGCACACAGTACACACGTATACGCACATGCACACATGTGCACACATATGTACATGCACACACACTGTGCCCTAGCAGAATGCTTGGGGAATACACGGGTGGGTCTTTTTGATGTGTGACTTTTCCTAATTTCTGAGTAGTTTATAGTCTACTTTCCTCTCTAAGCAAATTAAACCTTTTAAGGTAACGATCAGACAGTCCGGATAGTGGCTGCGTGTGGACATTTGTAAGATTCAAACACACTGGTGGGCCCAGGCCTGCAGTCATTTGTGCCGGCCTGTAATCAAGGCAGAAGCAATTACTTAGCCCCGCAGCTCCCCGAGGGACCGAGGCCATAAATCAGGAGGTGATGAGCCGGGGAGGATCGTCTGCCCACCCCGGAGCCTGCAGTTCAGCTGCAATCGCCTGGGCCGCCCTCCCCGAGCGGGGCCTGGGGTGAGGGCCTCCTGGCAGCTGTGGAAGCCGCATCTCAGGGACTTTCTGGCTTAGAGGAATCTGTTTGGAAACACGTAGCTGCAAATTAATCTGGGGATCGGATGCATCTGGGCTGTGGAAATGGGGTCCCGAGTGGGGTCTGGGTGATGTGGGAGTGGACGCTGTGGGCAGCCCTCTCTTGGCCCAGCCACAGTACAGCAGGCAGTGGCAGCTGCCTTCCCTTCACTGCTGAAGCTCGGCCTCCTCTCCTCACCCTCCTCACCCCTACCCTGGCCGTTCAGATGTCAAGCCAGGGGGTTGCCCCACTCCAAAAGGCCCTCTCTGGCCATTCCTCTGTGCCTTAGGCCCCTGTCTTTGGGCCTCTGCACACTGGAAGCTTCTCTAATTGCGGTCCTTCCCCTCCCGCCCTCCTCAGCCACTCTGTCCCTTCCCGCCGCCTGTCTGCTCACATTGCCCCTGTTGCCTCCTGGCTCAGTATTCAAGGGCCGATGACCTGGCTCAGCCTTATTCCCTGCTGGTCCTCTGGCCAAGGTCACACTTGGGTCCCATCAGAGCCAGTGTCTAGTTTGTCATTCTGGTCCCCGGAGGCCTTTGTGTCTCTGGAAGCCCCGCTCTGAGGAGAAGCCACAGGCTGCTGGGCTCTATGTGGGCCTGTGGAGACAGGTCAGCCCAGGGCCCTCTGTCCTGCACCCGTTCCGCTGCCTGCGGGGATCTGCCATGCCCCGTTTGGAGAATGAGGCCCTCAGTCTTGAGGGACTTTGGGACTCAGACAATGGATAAGCGACCTGCAGGTGCCCAGGGGGGCTAAGAGCATAGGTGACAGGGTTTCTGTAGGTGTGGTCCATGCCACACTGCACTGGGCCATCTGTGGGGTGGAAGGTGTGGGTTCTGGGCCCAGAACCAGGAGTCAGGAGTTGCTCTTCTCTCAGTAAGCACCCCCGGTGCGCCTCCCACACAGCGGAGTTCGGTCACAGCTGAGCTAGCAGCTTGGCAGAGGCTGATTGGCCTGTAGTGAGAAGGGCAGATGAGGGGCTGGGGGAAGTGAGGGAGAGTGGGAAGAGTGACCTTGGAGCAGGCAGCTGACTGCTCCAAGCCTGTGGCTGTCAGAGAGAAGGGAATAATCACTCGTACCTGCAAGGGCAGGTGTGTGGTGGGAAGGAGATGCCTCGCCTGAAGTTGCCTGGTGCGTATGAAATGCTCGATGCTTGTTTACAAAAACACAGCTGGTGCTCTGGACTCTTCTAGAAAGGATTCAGGTCCTGCATGTGCCGCTGCTTCTTCAGAAGCAAATCTGTCCCCAGCAGGGAGGGAGAGGACTTGAGGCCAAATGAAAGGGAGAGCTGGGCTCTGGCCCCTTCCTGCCCTGGCTGGAGCTGTGTGATCTTGGGCAAGCCACTGCTCACCTCTGGGGCCCCGTTTCCTACTCTGTGAAATTAGGGCCTTGGACTCAGTCCCTGGTTTTAAAGCTTTTCCAGCAGCATTCATCTGCACATGATAATACTGAATACTCTTTAAAAACCTTAGGTTAAAACCCCAATAAAAGGCAGCTTGCTTGGGGGCTGCTCTGGTGGGCTGGGGAGGCATATGTGTGATTGTGTGCATGTGACATGGGCCCGTGTCCCCAACCCCCGAGGCTCTAAGATTCTCTGGTGTCAGGCCTTCTCCAAATAGGACCCCCGTCTGTGTCTGCAGAAGGCTGCCCATTCTGGGGCAGAACTTTATGTGCCCGTGACACGGCTGTGGCCTTAGAGTGGGCGGTGATATATGTTGGAAATATTGGTACATACAGTAACAGTAAATATCAGCAACTTTCCTGTCAAGTGTGGTGATAGATAAAAGAAATACATGTAGGGAAGTGTCAGCTGGGAAAAAAATATACGGCCAGCAGTAAATCACCACCAAGCAATTAAAGCAGAAAATCAAGTTGCGCAGTATTTTGTCCTCAGGGTGGTGCGCCGTTCAGTGGCAGCTCCACACGCGGGAGGCTGATGTGGGGCCTGGGCTGGTCCCCACCCACTGCCTTCAATAGCCAAGAGTGAGGGAGACATCCCAGAGGAGAGGCACTGAGTTCAAATCCCAGCCCACTGTTCGTCTGTGAGGTCTGGGCAGTCACTAACCCTCTCTGGACGTCAGTATCCTCATGTCTCGATGAAGAACAGGTCTTCATGCGTTCCGCAGGAACCGACCACTCAATGACTTATTCATCAGACATGCACCGAGCACATCTCCTGGGGCAGGCCCTGCTCCGGGCGCTGGATTCGGCAGTGAACAAGACAGATAAAGACCCTGCTGTTGTGGAACTTGTCCTCTAGAGAGGGGGAAAGACGGTCAGCAAGCGATAAATGCACAGTGCGTCTACTGAGATGAGTGCTGTGAAGCAGGGATGGAAGAGCTGAGGGGAGGGGTCCGGGGTGTCCTCCTGAGCAGGTGACATTTCAGGGGACCACTGCAGGAAATGCAGGAGTGAGTGTTCCTGCAGGAAATGCAGGTTCCTGGGGAGAGAGAGTGCCGGCAGGGAAGCAGTGCCAGGGCACCAGGAGGAGGCGGAATGGAGTGAGCAGTGGAGTGGGGTGGGGGAAAGGTGATGGGGCCAGGATGCCATAGTGCCGTGGAGGCCCTTAGGGGGCCTGTGGCTTTGAAGCTGAGTGAGGTGGAAGCCACTGGCAGGTTTGAGGGGGGAGGGAGAGGGTGTGACTTAGGCTCTCTGTGGCGACTTCATACAGACGCCCTGAGGGGGCACGGGCGGAAGCCAGGAGACTATTAGGAGGAGGCTGTGGGTGCTGGGTAATGGCAGCCTGGGCTAGGGAGGGTGGTGTGAGTGTGAGAAGTGGCCCAACATGATAGAATTTTGAGTAGCAGCCAAGCGTGGTAGTTCACTTCTATTGTCCCAGCTGTGCAGGAGGCTGAAGCGGGAGGATCTCTTGAGTGCAGGAATTGGAGCTTGCTTTGAGCTGTGATTGCACCGCTGTACTCTGGCCTAGGCAACAGAGCGACACCCTGTCTCCAAATAATTATAATAACAATAACTATTACTATTATTTTGAGTAGAGTCAACAGGTTTTGCTGACAGATCAGATGGGGGTTTTGGCCTCAGGCGTGGGAAGAATGTCTGAGATGGGAGGGGCTGTGGGAGGAGCGGATGGGGCGGGGTGGGGGAGGGTGGCAGTGTGGCCATGGGGCAGGTACGGGGCAGTGGGCTAAGGGCTGGGGGTGAGGGTCAGATGCGATCACGAGTACAGGGCTCGCTCTGCGCAGGACACAGGTCGATGCTAGGAGGATGGCAGCTGCCTTTATCACCAGCGTCTCAGTGACCCACTTGTGGTACGGCATGTGGGTTTGCTCAGAGGTCGGAACTTATCAGGAATATGCCAGAAAGCCGGGGTGTAGGATTTATAGGCCCCTGGTTCTAGAAGGCTCGGTGCCTGCAGGGCCTGCCTGCTGCCCCCTTTCTACAGGGTCCAGACCCTCAAGCCTGTCCTGCACCAATGAGCGGCCCAGCCAGGCCGTCGGGAGCAGCAGGGGTGGACAGACCAACAGCAGCAGGAGCTCAGGTACAGAGGCTGGGACTTCGCACACAAGGCCTGGTCGCCTCCTGGGGCCAAGAGTGGCCCCTGAGAGTCGGCCAAGAAGTCTCAGCTCTTCCTTGCCTACACCCGGGCCAGCTGGTGGATGTGGCTGGTGGGCAGCGGGCCAGTTAGGCATGTTGGGGTTAACACGCCAGGTGGGGAGGGCTCCCCCGGCCACCCCAGCACTGCAGGGCTGGGAACCTCATGCTCGGGAGCTTAGACCCTCTCCTCGAGCTCCAGTCGAGGTCAGGGCACCAAGGCCGAGTCTGCCCCCTTGATGCCCATCAGATGCCTGCTGTGTTGTGTCAGAATCACCAACTGCAAAAGCCCAGTTCTCTCGCTTGTTGCCCATGGGAGATGAGCGTTGGCACCTTGCCTCTTTGAGCCCCGGTTCTCATCTGTTAAAAGGTGTCGCAGTGCCCACCTTTCAGGCTGGGAGCTCAGGAGACAGGCACGGAAGCAGTTTGATGGCGACAGCAAGTGGGATAGAAATTCTCGTGCTTTAGTGAACCATGGGTCTCATTTCAACCCAGGACTTAATATATATTGTTTCTTAGAAAAGCTTCTGGCCAGGCGCAGTGGCTCACACCTGTAATTCCAGTGCTTTGGGGACCAAGGTGGGAGGATCACTTGAGACCAGGAATTCGAGGCCAGCCTCAGCAACATAGCAAAACCCAATCACTACAAAAAATGTTTTAAAAAATGAGCTGGGCATGGTGATGTGTGCCTGTGATGCTAGCTGCTCAGGAGGCTGAGGTGGGAAGACTGTGGGAGTTCAAGTGCAGTGAGCGATGACTGTGGCACTGCACGCCTGGGTAACCGAGTGAGATCCCCTCAGCCCTGAAAAAGAAAACAGCTGAAAACTGCATCTGTGCTCTGAGATGCACAGCTACCGGCCTGCACTGAAATATACCTCAGGCTGAGATCTAAGGTGGGATAGCAGGTCACTTGATCTCCTGCAGGAAGGTGCAGCTTTTCCATATCAGCCTAACCACACTGCCAGTCCATTCATTTTTTTTTTTTTTTTTTTTTTTGAGGTAGAGTCATGCTCTGTCGCCCAGGCAGGAATGCAGTGTTGCAATCTCAGCTCACTGCAACCTCCGCCTCCTGGGTTCAAGCGATACTCCTGGCTCAGCTTCCCAAGTAGCTGAGATTACAGGCGTGCACCTCCATGCCCAGCTAATTGTATATTTTTAGTAGAGACGGGATTTCTCCATGTTGGTCAGGCTGGTCTTGAACTTCTGACCTCAGATGATCTGCTCACCTCGGCCTCCCGAAGTGCTGGGATTACAGGTGTGAGCTCCCAGCCACCTCCAGTCCATTCTTAAATAACTGCTGACCAGGACTGATGATGCATTTTAGCTTTGAGCTTTTGGGGGTTATTCTACCAACAAACAGTCTATTGGGAAGAAAACAGTCCCAGGAATGAACAGATCAGAATGCTCACACTGGTTCCTCTTTTTCTAACAATGAGCATGCAGGTAGCCGAAGCTGGTGTGTTTCCAGATGGTTCTTCTAACCAAACTAATTTTTCACTGTTGACAAGTGAGGCAAGAGTTGCACTGGACCAAAGGCCGAGGCTGGGCCATCTTGCATTCCATGCAAAAGTTTCCTACGAGCATTCCTTTTATTCTCTGTTCTGTCCTGGGTCTGCCTCGACTGTGAGGGAGGAGAGTCTCTGGTACTAGCTGCTGTGGCAGTGCCCTTCATCCAGGGCAGTTAAAGGAGTCTTGGACCCTTTCTTTCTCTGAGATCCCTGCTCAGCACCTTCCTACAGAGATGACTTTAAAAGGGGGGGAAAAAAAAAGGAAGAGCAATGAGCCATTCCAAGGAGTCTGGCATTCCTGAATCCTCCTTCCCTGCTGGGTGCCTTCACCTGTCCTCACTGCCTCCTTTTCCCAGTCATGCTCATCAGCTCTGGCTCCTGTCCAAGCACCTGAACAGAGGACTGAAACCTCCACTGCAAGCTGGTTGTAGGTCTTGATTTATGGAAGAATCTTGTACAGCACTGCTAATGTAGATTTCAGATTTTTCCCTCTAGGACAAACACCAAAAATATCCTGTGATTTCTACCCATTTCCTGAGGCCTGTGGAAATAAACCTTTATGTACTTAAAGTTATACAGAAAATAGAATAAAGTTAATACCAAACTGGAAAAAAAAAATAAAAGGGCTGCTGCCATGGACAGCCAAGCCTCCCCTGACTACTCAGGCACGTTTTAAGAAGCAGTTCATTCGTTCATTCATTCATTCATTCATTGGGTCTTTGTGGCTTGCCTACTATGTGCTGGGCAGGGATAAGAGAATTTCCAGTGGTGCTGGTCAGAGGAGGAAAATGATATGAGCCGTTAGCAAGTCCTTCCTTGCATTTTCTCTGTGGTTTTGGATCAGCTCCAGCTGCTCTCCCGGGGGGACTGGTTGTCCCCAGGCGTCTGGCCAGGCAGGACTGGGCAGCAGGCTTATCTTTCTGAAGGGTGAGGCTAGTGCCCTCGACGCCCCTGCATGGGTGCCTGGTGATCAGTGTTAAGGGGTGCTGCCTGAAAAAGTCCTTGGGAGCCCTCTTCTTGGCTAGAGTCCAGCCCTTCCCTCTTCACCCCAGCATCCTTCACATTTGGTCCAGTTGGTTAGACTGCTGGTTCTCTGTGTAGCAGCCAGGTTCACAGTCTGACCTCGCGTGGGGCCAGGGAATTCTAGCCATGACCGTGTGTCTCATTATTGCCTGTCGCAGGACAAGTCATGTGACCTACCAGGCCTCAGCCTTCTCACCTGTGACTGTGGCTGTTCTAAGATCTGGGAATGGGGACGGTGTCTCCATCACAGACACATGCCCGTAGGATGCCCTTTATTGTAGATCCACTGGCTCTGACTGGAGGTGGGGTGGAGGGTGCCCTGCAGGGCTGGGCTGGCTGGGGGAGCCCTGTGGGCCAAGGGGGTGCATGTGGCTCCCTCTGAGAGGGTCCTGCTGGCTGTGCTCCAGGGGAAAAGGTAACAAGGAGACACTTCCACTTCCCTTTGGTATAAATCCCATAATCAGGAAAATTGCTTCAATTGCTAAAAACCGCTCCTGGGGAAGTCCATTTATTTTTCATTTTTCTTGTGCACTTGCCACCCTCGTGCATGAATCACTGTCGGTTGTAGATTAAATTTATACCCCCGTTATCTTTCATGTCTCTGGTGCGCTGGTGTCAACTGGGCCTCCGGTGACTGAAAGTCCCTGCCTGCTTTTTAGTGGGAGAGAGGGTGGCTTCTGTGGAGGAGGCTGCTGAAGGGTCTTCCCTCTGTTCTGGGGGTCTCCCCTCACCCTCCTCTCCTTGGATCTCTGATTAGGACACATTCTCCAGTTTAGGTTGTTTATGGGGAGGGTTTGCAACAAGCATGATGAAGGCCTTGTTTCATTTTAATTAATTAATTTAGAGACAGGGTCTTGCTCTGTTGCCCAGGTTGGAATGCAGTGGCACGATTTCGGCTCACTGCAGCCTCAACCTCCCTCGGCTCAGGTGATCCTCTCATCTTAGCCTCCCGGGTAGCTGGGACTACAGGTGTACACCACCACACCCGGCTAAGGTTTTGTATTTTTTTTTTTTTTTGGTAGAGGCAGGGTTTCACCGTATTGCTCAGGCTGGGCTCAAGTGATCGTCCTGCCTCAGCCTCCCAAAGTGCTGGGATTACAGGAGTGAGCCACCACACCCGGTGCCTTGTTTCATTTTAGTACCTGCTTTACAAATTGGTGAGGATTCCATATTAAATATATAGGCCTTTTGAAAACACTCTCTAATAACACGTATGTAGGCTCTCTTTGTTACACACACACATACACACACACACATGGTAGAGCTGGGCACCTGGCAGCCTTCCTCTTTGATCCAGGTGACATGGTCACACAGCAGTTGTGGAGAATCTGGTCCTCACCTCTGTTCTGGGACGTCCAGAACCATCCACAGCCAACTGCCCGCTTTGTTCTGTGTCCTCACATTCAGCCATCTCTGTGCACATCCTCTGAAAGTATGGTGCCTTATCTCCTGATTTATTTATTCAACAAATACTAACTCTACTTTCCTGGGTCCTGGATCCCTTTGAGAATCTGATGAAAGCCCAGGTCCCCTCCTGAGGCACAATTTTGAACAGCTTAGCAGGTGGTTTACAGGTTTATCCCGACCCTCAGGCAGAGAACTCCAAAGAACTGAAAACCGAGGCATTCCAGGAAGTCAGAAGCCTGGGGTCCTCCTAAGCCATGTCTTGGCCCCGACACCCCAATATCCTTCTTATACCTATCTCAGAAGAGCATCCCCTGAACTACACTCTGGGCACTTTCAGGGTTACCTGTGCAGACTTAGAGAACCCCACTTCTCTCTGGGATGCCATGTCCCTGGCTGGGGGTTGTCCCAGGCTGTAGCTGGCCATGCCTGTTACGGGCCCCTGTAGTCCCCTCAGCAGGTATCATTACTGCGTAAGAGACCCATCATTCTGCATTAATCTGGGATTCATCATGATAGCCATGACCATAATTAATTTATTTGGTATTAATGTGGATGAAATATGTACTGTCCTTTCAGGGGAAATCAGACTGCCTATAAGCATTAGTTAAAAGGACCATTAAAATCAAACCTTCCCCAGATCCATTAGGCGAAGTCTTTCATCCTGAAGAAGATAAAGCTCTGCTGTGTGAAATGTCATGAATAATTAGGTTGATTGCTGTTTTAAACTCTGCCCTTGCTTCCCCAATGCCTCCCGCCTCCCTCCTGAAGTGGGGAAGGCTCACCTGTAGCCAGGCACCCTCCTTCACTGTCCCTGTCTATGCTAGCCCCCAAATTTCCCTCGTCTCCTATGACCACTGGTGTGCCTCTGTTTCTCTCTATGACCAGCATAGGGAAAGGGAGTACAAACAACCCCACTGGACGAGACTTTCAGTGTTTCAATTTCTCCTTCCTTCCTGGCCTTGGCAGGGGGTGGCAGTGGGTGGCTGTGGGTGGCTTCCTTGGGAGAAGCTGCCTTGGTGGCAGCTGGTGGCTTCCTCTTGCCTTGGTGCTATTCTGGAAAGGTGCAGAGGTCTGCAAGGAGAGGTCTGAAGCAGCATTTTCCAAACTGCAGTCTGCAGACTCCTTGCCCCGAATGCTGTAGGGGCTGACAAGTGCAGCTTCCGGGGTCTTCCCCAAACCACCATGCCCCAGGACTGTGCATAAGAAGGGGATGGAGGCAGGCATGGAGGGCTTTTGTGTGTGCAGGATGGAGGTGAGGGGAGAAATGGAGGAAAAGGTGAGAGAACAGCTGTTAAGGGAGCCTCGCTATGCTGACAAAGTGTTTTCTCTGGAGCGTGCTCTTCCCTGGCCAGGCAGGGCCTCCTCCCTGGGAGTGTGTGAGGTGTTGCTGGGTGCTTTCTACACACCGGTCTGTGGCACACACAGTTCCCTGTGAGGATGTCCTCTGGGATCAACCATAAGGGTGAGGAAGCCAGGAGGTGGAGGGGAGACAGCCTGCTATGAGGGACTTAGAAAGTCCACCTGCTGCCCCTGTGAATTGAGGGGTGTTAATCGGGCAGCTGGAACCCGGGGGTATCAGCTTTGGAAAAGGTACCAAAGGGAGTCTCTAGTTCTCATCAGCCCCTTCTTTGGTGGTTGAGAGTCCCGGGCACAAAGCAGTGAAGCTAGAGGGAGGCAGAATGGACCAGACAGTAAGCTCTGGGTGGCTGGGGGGTGATGCCCATCGATTCTCAGAGTGGCAGGGTAGTAGGGAGGCTGCTCCAGGAAGCTGGGGGAAGCCAGATCCCCCGCCTCGTGTGCCCTAATCCTTTCCTGCTGCCCCGACAGGCGCTTCGGCACAAAATGCACGGCCTGCCAGCAGGGTATTCCCCCGACCCAGGTGGTCCGCAAGGCCCAGGACTTTGTCTACCACCTGCACTGCTTTGCTTGCATCATCTGCACCCGGCAGCTGGCCACGGGGGACGAGTTCTACCTCATGGAGGACGGGCGGCTGGTGTGCAAGGAAGACTACGAGACAGCCAAGCAGAATGGTAAGCAGCATGGCCCCAACAATCCCACTCCAGGCCTTTGTTTGGGCCATGGCCTCCCACCTGCCCAGCCCTGGGAGTCCTACTCTTGCACTGCCACCTCCGAGAAGCGGCCCAGATCTCCACACTGAGCTAATGCTGAGCACCTCCTGGGCCATTAGTGCTCGCTGGCTTCATGGAAGTGTTCATCAAGCGGTGGTTCTGAGAGCCTGCCTGTTTCCGTGGTGGGCTCAGAAGCAGTCACAGACCTGGTTGTCACCATCATGGTGGCCCCCTTCCCTGGGCCAGGGCTAGGGTGCTGAGGGGCGACTGGGAGCTTGGTCTTTAGTGGACACGTGGGGCTGCCACTTAGTTCTGCAGAGGGTGCACATGGACCCTTTCAGCAGCCCCCTGCTTCAAAGGGCCTTGGTGAGAGCCTAGCACTGGCTTCTGCGTATTTCACATATCTGGTATTTCAGCGAATTGTATTCTGTTTCCCTCTCAGACTGTGGGCTCTTCCAGGGCAGGGGCTCCCGGTGTTTCTGCAGCAAGTGCCCAGTGAGTCTGCTAGGTGAAGGGGAAGGACACATGCCAGATTCAGGGAGGCTCCATCTCAGCAACATAGCTCCCCCACCCCTTCACCACAACCGCTCCAGGGCCCCTGTCAGTGGTGGCAGCAGGAGCTCTGCACGGTGGTGGCTGAAGTCAGGCCCCACGTTTAGCAGCCATACCTGGAAAGGCCTGGCTTGGCCCAGCAGCAGTGGCTCTCACCCTGCATTCCCCATGTTCCCCTTGCAAGGCCAAGCCCAACACTTATTCCTGCAGCCGTACCTCTGGCTTCTCACTCCCAGCTGTGCCCACAGGTCTGGGGGGCCCTGGCTCTGAATTTGGATTTGGCCAAACCTAACCTGATAATCTCAGATGCATGAACACACAAAACATCAAGGTCCTTTGCCTTTGACTAGAATTTTGATCAGTTCAGGGTGTTACTGTGCAAAATGGCTCTTGGTAGCTCTGGGCTTGATGAGAGAAAAAAAATTCAGCAACAGTTTCATGTATCTCCTTCTAGATCTTTTCTGGACCCATACATGTGTATTATACAGATCTGATCAATACATGGAGAAATTAGTTTTTTTGTTCAATGAACACAGTATAAAATATAAGGGGACTGTGGTGGTGAGGAAGCAGAGGGGACTCATAAGGGCCCTTTAGGTGAGCCAGCTGGAGCTGGGCTTGGCTTCTGTCCACGGCAGGAGGGTGTAAGGCTTCCTGTCTCTTTGAGGACCTCCCGTACCCCTGTCCCTACAGCTCTGGGCTTTCAGGGTGGACAGAGGCCTTCGACCTCCTTCTTCCAGAGACCTGGGGCCTCTGCAGACCCATCCCAAGGTTCTTTGCCTGAATGTACTAATCTGCTCTGGTGTCTTAACTCACTCCATGCTAGTGCCTTGGAGTCAACTGTGATGTCATGGAAGATTAGGGTGGTTTGTCAGGGATGAACCACCATAGCAGATGGACTCTGAGATACCAAGACACCTTTGGAAGTCTGGTGCCATTCACTAGAGATACTAAGATGGCATGACCTCCCCTGGCCTGCAGCTGGTTCTCCCCGTCATGGGCCTCATTTGAACTCTGCACACTCTTAAATCAGCATCTCCTGATGTTGTGGGTGGTTCAAGAGGTGACGGAGAAAAATGCAGATTGGTCAGAATCTGGCTGGGGATGTGGGAATGACATTGTGGGGCTCATAATTAATTTTATTGAGGAATATTTGCACCATAGCAGCCCTCTGCAGGACGATGGGAAGCACAGTATCTCTGGCCTGTTCCCCAGGTCCTTCCCCCGACCCCACCACTACTGTCAGCGAGGCAGGGCTCTGGTCCTGGGCAATCAATCAGTGATCCTTGGAGCAGCAGGGGACCTGCACTGCAGAATGTGTGGCTGTCTTTTCAGGTTGTTTTAATTCCTCCTTGCTACGCTCCGCCCTCCTTTAGGCTTATAGTTCCCTCCCATTAGCTAAACAAAGGATCTAATAGCAGTTAGTTCACCTTAGTGTGAATGATTTTGTTCACTTGTTCCGTCTCCCTGGATATTTGCATTTTCAATATAATGAGGTTGTGTTTTATGCCAGGGACAAGTTCTAGGAGACCCGGAATCATTCAAAACTAACATATTTTAAGACTAATTTTCCCATAGGAATTAATGTAGAGTGTGTGTGGGGGTGGTATATTCTGAGAGCACATAAATCCATAACCAGTGAAGTGTATCTTTACCTTAATGCTACTTTTTATTTTCTCAGCATTATCTTGAATACCTTGCAGAACGCTCTCTCCTAAATTAACAGCCCAGGGTATCATGGTCTCGCTTGGCCTTCCTCAAAGCGTTTTATCACATTTAACTTCCGTACCAAAGTTATTGATTTTTGGGTACATTTTTCAGCACGAGCACTGCCACTGCTACTTAATGAATACTTGGATGACATTGTTATAGGATATAAAAAAGATTTTAAATTATAATAACAGTGAATGTTAAAATAACAGCGTATTAGTCCCCATCATTGCAAGAAGAAAGTCCCATGCGTGTGAGCAGCAGTGCAGAACCAACGGGCCACCACCCAGGATGATGGGTATATCCCAGTGGCACTGTCATCTGGCTGTGGCAAAAAATTTATAATAATTCCCCAGGCCAAGCTATTCTGAAATTAAGTGATTCTCAAGGAATGAAAACATTTTTGGTGATTGCATTATTTCACGTTTTCTATATGATGACTATATAATGCACGATTCCCCATTTGCATAATTCAAAGCTGCATCAGACACTCCTGTCTAGACTCTACCAATATGCACAGAAGGGACTGACTCCTCAGAATGAAAACGAAGGAGTTTTGGAGGTTTCCCTTTCTTTTGGAATGACTCTCTGAGTAGTGTAATCTCTGTGGCAGGGGCTCCAGAATCCCTTCCCTTCAGGTCCAGGGCTTCAGGGAGGGAGTTGGGCCACAGCAGTTCCAGGATGAGTGGCCATGCGAGAGAAGAAAACAGCCCGAGAAGGGAAGGCATGGGGCGCATCCCCCTCACTGTGTGCACGCATGTCCTGGGCGCACAGCTGCTTCACTCCTCTAGTGTCTCCCAAGACCAGGGCAGGCCGTGTTGTACCCTGGGCTTCCAAGGGGAGGTGCATTACTGGCTCAAGTCACTCACTCAAGAAGAACATTGAAGCCAGGTCTGCTGACGCCAGGGAGAGCCCTGTCGATGGTAAGGACCGAATGCACAGAAAGTCCTTGGTCAACACCAGTACATGGTAGGTGCTAACACATGTTGGCTATTTTCCTAAGAGAGGGAATGTCACAGAGACACCGAGGGGCACACAGGTGAGCAAGCAGAGAGCGGAGTGGCCGAGGCCAGCTGCCGACTTTATTCTTTGTGTGCTCCAGGGGCACCGTGCAGAAAAGGGCAGTGAGCTGGGTGCTGGGAGAAGAAACAAACCTTCCCACTTACCTGTGTCACCGGGCACACCCGCGCCTCTCTCTGCCTGACTCCAAATGGAACCAACCAGACTTTAACAGGAACTTGAGCTTTTCGTTCAAAATCTGTCAAGGACTGTGTGTTGACCAATGTGTTGCCTCGCACGTTCCTTAGACCAGTGTTTTTCAAAAAATTTTGACTACGATCCACAGTAAAAACACTCACTTTACATTTCATCTCAGTATACACATTCATACACTAAAAAGTAAACAAGGTTCATGAAGCGATCCTGCTATTCTATTATTCTGTTCCATTCTCTTCATCTGATTTCCTCCTTTAGTTTTGATCCACTAAGTTGACTTTATAGCCCATGAGTAGGTTCTCACCCATAGTTTAGAAACCCGCTTAGACACTACTGGGTGTGCAAACTCACCCCTGGCTGTGAGCCCAGTGACGCCAGGGCAAAGGCGATGCAGCTGTGGGGAAATGGGAGACTCCTGATGAGAGAGGGGAGGGCTTCCGGGTGGCTCTGAACGCAGACTTCACCCTGGCTGTTCGCCTGCACAGCTCTGGCAATGTCTCACAAGGTTGTGCGAGCAGAGTGTTTGTCATGACAGGGACATGTGTGGAACTGGGTACATTCATTCAATCTGATGGGACTTCTGTGCAGCTGGGCTGGCATGAGAGGGGAGAGGCAGGGAGCTGAGCGGAGAAAGGACTGTGGTCTTCCCTTTTCAGTGGCTTGGGAAGGCCTGTGGTGCAGGAGTCGGTGCTGTGGGAGTGGGGACCTCTCCACTCTGATGTCCCCTGTGCCTCCCACTGCCCTGCCTACAGCAGGCAGGCTTAGGTGCAGAAAGGAAGGAAGGAGGGTGGGGAAGGAGGCATAGCTGCTGCAGATAGGCAGAACTTAGTAAGTAGGGGTTTTTCCATGCAGATGACTCAGAGGCTGGAGCTAAGCGGCCGCGGACCACCATCACAGCCAAGCAGCTGGAGACATTAAAGAATGCATACAAGAACTCCCCCAAGCCTGCCCGGCATGTGAGGGAGCAGCTGTCCTCAGAGACAGGCCTGGACATGAGGGTCGTACAGGTGAGATGCCAGCACTACTGTGCCCTCAGGGGATCCCAGGCCTGGGACGGGTGGAAGGGGTCCTGAGCAGGGAGCACGAGTGACATCACCTCACTGGTGGTTGGGCTCAGGGTCACAACTCAGGGCTTTTGCCAGAACTGAAGGCAGAGTTCTGAGGCCAGGGAGAAGGGGAAGGGACACGTTTGTGCTACCAGACCAGTGCTCCATTCCGGCTCCAATCTGCTTCCAGGTGCCCACCTTGGGGGTCCTGGGGGCTTTGGATTCATGGTGGACCCCCCCGAGCGTATCCCTTGTGCTTGTGTGGCAGGTTTGGTTTCAGAACAGAAGGGCCAAAGAGAAACGCCTGAAGAAGGACGCGGGGCGGCACCGCTGGGGGCAGTTCTACAAGAGTGTCAAGAGGAGCCGGGGCGGCAGCAAGCAGGAGAAGGAGAGCTCTGCAGAGGACTGTGGGGTTAGTGACAGTGAGCTGAGCTTCCGAGGTGAGCAGGGCTGGAGGGGCCAGGCCCAAGCCTTAGGAAAGTCCCCTGGCAATCTGTAATCCCTGGCACTCAGGAGGGATCTTTCTTGAGGCCTTGGCAACTCCCTCCTGAACACAGGCTTTTCCTCAAGAATTGCAGTGAAGCGGGGGGAAATGGTAGTGGCCCTTGACCATGTGACAGGAGTAGGAAACAAGATTGCTGAGGTCTGGACTGGAAGCTGGGACTGGGCCAGGCCCTGTTCTGTGGCCTCACAGCCTCCCCTCCCCTCCTGCTGACAAGGGTTGGGGTGTGGGGGAGGTGGCCCCCTAATCAGCCCACACAGCTGTGA
Organism: Cacajao melanocephalus; assembly: GCA_963573385.1. Taxonomy (NCBI): domain Eukaryota; kingdom Metazoa; phylum Chordata; class Mammalia; order Primates; family Pitheciidae; genus Cacajao; species Cacajao melanocephalus. The sequence continues at coordinate 14,320 of CAUYLG010052726.1, read as the reverse complement.
ACAGATGACCCGGTCCCAGCCTTGTGCCCCTAGCCCCTCTCCTGCCTCTTCACCTTTGCTGGGACACTGGCCTACTCCCAAGGCCCCTAGAGCCAGCCGTTCCTCTAGTCCGGGTGGTGGGGAGGACACGCTCCATAGGCCCTTTTTCCTGGGAAATCAGAGTTGTGAGTGCATGTGAGATGGGGAACTGGCTTCACTTTGGAAATCCCTTCCCCCACCACTCACTTCATCCTGTCCCTGCACACAAGCTTTGCAGCATGCGCTATATTCAAATTCGTGCATCAGCAAAATTACAAATTACTGCATGTTGTGAATCCTCGGGTTGTTTGCAAAGAATAAGTGTTCTCAGTTATTGAGTTCTCAGATGTGCAAGGTCTTCTGCTGGGGTTGGTGGGGGAAGGGAAGAGTACCGAACTGGCAATCAGAGACCTGGTTTCCAGTGCGGCTCTGTCAAATCTATCACTTCTCTTGAGCCCCATTCCCATGGGGAATACCACATCTTTGCCCATCTCACTGCGTAGCGGGGATCGATGAACACAACCGACTGTGGATGTGCTTGGGGAAAGCTTGGCACATCTATATACCTGGAAGGCCTGATTGTTCCTACAGGGAGCCTGTGGCTCCCACAGAGGCCTGGTCATATGACAGGTATGGGCAAAAGGCCGACTCATAGCCCTTTGACAGCAGAGCGGAGCCTTTACCTTCCTGTTCCCTTTAAAGAGCATGAGCTCCCCCCACCATTCTTTTTCATGAGGGGAATGGGGGCAGGCCTCAGAAGGGATGGGGTGTTGAAGCCTAGTCTGGGGAGGCCTTATTTAGGGATTGGTGCATAGGCCCAGGTGGAAACAGAAAAAGAAATTTGTGGGACAGAGGATGGAACAAGTTGCTTGCCAGGACCATGATGCCCTGGGAGGACTGTAGTTCAGCCCAGAGGTCAGCTGAGGCCTAGAGGTCAGCCTCCTCTCAGAACACAGAGCTGTGGGGCCCTCAGGAGAGCTTATGGGTCTAATGCTCACCTTCTAGGCTTCTCGGTGGGATGTGGAAAGCCACTTAATCTCATCTGGGCTGTTGAAGTCACCACCTAGAACATACAGGATTGTTAAGCTCATTTCTGTTGGATGAGGGCGGGTCCCTGAGCTGACCAATCACTGGTCTCTCTGGGTAATTATATAATCGTTTATTTCCTAAAACTGCTCACCTCTGTTGGAGAGATGAATTCTTTCAAATGGCAAAGATTCCATTAGATCCCCTTAATGAAATTCTTCAAGAAACAAGAAGGTCCATTTGCCTTAATCAAGTCAATTCTTTGTCCCTAGTGAAGAGCTTATTGAATACAGACAGAAACCAAGTCCTTTGATGCTGAACTTCTCTTCCAGACAGGGCCAGAAAGATTTTGTACAGATATCTAAGAGTGGTCCTCAGCTGCCCTCACCATAGGGCCTGCTTGCTTCCCCACCAGCTAAACCAAGCCCTTTCTCAGCTTGAAAGCTTTCGGAGTAAATCTTGTCAGCATGTAGTTTCCATTTGTGACGTGGAGAACATCTGACCCACCCAGTCTTAGGCATCCTCCTCAGGGTATTAGCACACGAGCCACTTGGGACCAACAAGCTCAGCAAACATTTGTCCCTCCCTCTGGGACCTGGGGGTTCAGTCTTTGCAGGTGTCTCTTGTTTTTCTCCTTGACCTGGGTTGGCCTCTGGATGTCAGGCTGCCGTTTCGGGGTGTCTGACCCGTGCTTGGGTGCAAGGCTGCTGCCATCCTTTGGCGTCTTTCCTGGTCACGTGTATTCCGAGGTTGTGAAGAGCAGGGGACCACTGGAGTCCTGGTAGCTGACAATAAATCTCCGTTCTTTTGTCCACAGAGGATCAGATTCTCTCAGAACTTGGCCACACCAATAGGATTTATGGCAACGTGGGGGACGTTACAGGCGGACAGTTAATGAATGGGAGCTTCTCCATGGACGGGACAGGACAATCCTATCAGGACTTGAGGGATGGGAGCCCCTATGGAATCCCCCAGTCTCCATCCTCCATATCGTCCCTGCCATCCCACGCTCCTTTGCTCAATGGGCTGGATTACACGGTGGACAGTAATTTGGGCATCATTGCGCATGCAGGGCAGGGAGTAAGCCAGACGCTGAGAACCATGGCTGGGGGACCCACCTCTGACATCTCCACGGGAAGCAGTGTAGGCTATCCCGACTTTCCAACTAGCCCAGCCTCTTGGCTCGATGACATGGATCACCCTCCTTTCTAACCTTCTCTCCTCCCCACCCTACCTGTCCTCCTGGCTTGAGAGAATATCTTCAAGGATCAAAAGAGACTTGCCTTTTAAGGATCGAAAGTACGCCAATGTGAATTTCCATTATTTTCAATGGAAGTCCTCTGCTGATTCCTAGAAGGCTGTGAGATCACACTAGGGTACTGTTTTCCTGGGGAAGCAGTGGGAGAGCAGCCTTATCTCAGAACACAGCACAGCGGGTAATGGCCTAGAGCTCTAGGGACGCTGGCTTGTTGGGTCTCTCCCTTCCTGTTCTGCTTATGGGCTTCGCTGCTCAGTGCTTTGGTAGCACAAGATGACTGTGATAGGCCCCCCTGGCCTTTGGGAACTTTGCTCCAACCGGTGTGTTTCACGCAATGCCTCCCAAAACACTGCTTCACCAGAACTGAGATTCCTGAGGTGGTAGAGGCCTCACAGCCCTTGAGTAAAATAGAAGTGATTTCTGGACCACCTGTATTGAACCCTATATCTCAAAATGAAAAGGTCAGTGAACATTTCGATGGCCACAGTTTGATATTAAAAACATGCCCCCCCCTTTTTTTTTGCTGTGAAAATATGAATTCTTTCCTACAAAGCAGCGAATATGAGTTCGTTTTGGTTGAGTCCCATATGTATCGCCGACTCTGATGGCAGAGGTGTTTTCATTGCAGGTGACTGAGGCTGAGCGGAGCAGCCCAGGAGCACCGCTGCAGACTGCCGATGAGTCCCCTTGGTGCACAGTGTGCCTTCATTTGCTTCTATTATTTATTCCACAAGAAAGGCTGTGGGCTACAAAATGAGCAAAACTAAAATCTGGGGAGAACAGAATGACAATCAGTGAACATTTGTAGACACATTTGGATTCCACACCTGCAGTCTGTTCAGCCGTATCAGCAAATGCCAGTCTTCCAGAGTTCCCCATCCTTGTGTGGTGAAATATTTGGAGTCTGTTTTGAGGGAGTTGGTTTAGATGAGCTTGCAAATCTACCCCTGTCCCCTTAATAATGAAAGCTTTCTCTGCTGTCCGGGCTGATTCAATTGAAGGACAGTTTTGGTTGTTTGTTTCCAGGAACCAGCAATGGTTTTTTTGGCCTATGTTGGCTGGGAAGAATAATTTGGGGAGCAGCCCTAAAATTGTCCAGAGGGTTCTAAATGGTCCTTGGGCTGCATCTCTCTGGATTGCTGGCCGGACACCTGCCATGCTTTGGGCTGCAGTCCCATGGTCAGAAAGCCAGAGCTCTCTAGCCAGTGGTGGTGCAGGGACTCCCTGTTGTGCAGGTTTGCAGTAGCACATCACTAAGCCAAGGCCAGGGCAAGGCCAACCCCTGCTTTACCAGTTGCCACTTCTTCTGCGACAGTGCACTGCTGTGGGAAACACTGTTCTGAATGGTGCTTCAGCTCCCGCTGTGTGCACCCATCTGCCATCAGGAAGCTCTCCATCTGCAAACTGGAATTTAGCCAGCTGGAATTTATTCCTGTCCCTCTGGAAAGCTGTGGTTTGCTTCTTTTGGCCTCCCATTCTCTTAAATAATGAGATCAGCAGAGTGGAAGAGGGTGAGAAGGCATTGCCTTTCTATCACATGAAGTGATGGGGCCAGAGACCCTAAGGACCCTTCCTTCTGTGAATGGTTGGTCACCTTTTGAGGACTGCACAGATTTAGGCATGTCGTAGGCAGACTAAAGGAAGAATACACAGTTCGTCTTGGGCTGCTGCATCTTTTGTAAGCCCCTTTCCAGGATGAAACTGAGTTCATTTAAGCTTCTTTCAAACAGTAAATTCTGGGATCCGCCTTCGGGTCACCTCTTCTCTGACCAATTTTATAGTGTCCCCTTGTTTTTTGTTGTGCTGCAGTGGTCATGATTTTTGCTTCTTGAGGAGTCTGCAAACGTAGACGCTTTTCTTGAGGTTCCATGTTTATGGATGACGGTGTGTTAAGCCTAGCCAATTCTGTGCTATTGGGAATTCACCAATCGTGAACATTGGGGTGGGGAGGAAGACACAAATGCAAGATAACAAGCCACGTGAGGAAAAGAAAATGCAATTGTCTTTTTGGAGGATGGCTTTTTAAATACACATGTCTTAGCAGGCTGCTCAAAATACACAGGAGAAAAGGCTCTGCTGGGCAGTGAACCAGCTGAAAAGCTGCCCACCCAGATCACTGTTGCAGGTTGACTATTTGGCTGACCAACTCATGGATTTCAGGGGCACTTGATATTTTTGGTAAGTATAGTGTGGGGGAGAGCAGGCTCATTAGGGAGGGGGCATCCCCCTCTGTGTAGCACTGGTTAAGATCACTGTAAGTTCATCAGTTTTTGTTTCTTTAAGTTAATCATACTAATTCCCAGTTCAATAGTGGAAGAAGGAGAGGCCTTACTCATTTATACTAATATAATAAATCTCCTGAGGAGCTCAGTGAACAGTTAACGAGATCAATAGTTCTTTAGCATCAGTAGGGCTGGCTAGCTGGAAGAACCCTTGAGAGCACTGGCCTGAAAACCAGGAGAGCTTTATGTTTTCCAGAGCCACCTCCCCAGAATGCAGCAAACGTTGCTGCCTGTTTAGAAGCACAGTCACGGTAGGTCTAAGATTTTTGCAGGTGGAGTTAGCATTATGGGTGGGCCGGTGCCACTAAGGAGCCACTGCATGACAAGACTGTTCCTTGGCTCTTCTGGAGTTTGGAAATGGAGAAGAGCAGGGCATTCATTACCTTTAGCTTCGCTTGGAGGCACTCCTCTGTTGCTTGGAAGTTCTATTATGGGGTATAACATGCTACGTGGTAGCTGTTTTCCCTTTGCTAAAATGTCTGGATGAATTTTAAAAATGAAATGAGACCTTCTAGAGGCATTCACAATATTTTGACCTGTCTTTGGCTCTAAGACAGCAATTAACTAGCAACCATTATCTGCAGTGCGTGGCTGGCCAGTTTTAGAGTAGGAAGCTCTTGAATCCAGGAGCAAATTATTTAAAACCTCAAGTTCCAGTGGTAACTGGTATAAGCAAACATGGAAACTGAGGGGCTTTGGAGGAATCTATATTCGTTGGAAGGTAATGAAACCATGGAGGAAATACCAGGTTTAAGGGCTAAGCTGGCCCAATGGGTAAATCACATTGTTGGGAGTAAGGTTCTTGGCCCTTCAAGGACTTGCTGTGCAACCTCAGGCAAATTCCTTTCAGTCTCTGTGCTTTCTCTTTCTTGTCTCATCTGACAGTTACGAATATATGTAAAATAAAGATCAGCCATCATACTGATAACATTGTTCCTGCAAATGAATACTGTGAAACATCAGGGAAAGAAGAAAAAATTAAGACTTGAGAAAAGCATTTGGCAGTGTCCTTAAAATTTTTTTCTTGGCCAGTGTAAAACAGGAAACCTAGTAAGATAATCTGGCCGTTAGATCTTCATCATTAAGTTCACTTTGCAAGGAAGTGTAAGAAGTCTGTAAAACAAAAGACATTCCCATCTCTGAAGCTCAAGCTGGTGATTGCAAACTGCCTCCTTACGGGAGGGGTTCAAGGCTTCCAATTAGAAAAGCTGTGTGCTGTATGACAGTCCACTCTCTGGCACCTACACTCTCACATGCCACAACTGACAACTTGGTTATAACCATGAAAATAATGACCATAGCCAGCAGGGTCTGGAAGGCCTGAGGAGGCTCATTTTTAAACATTGCACTTTAAAAATTGGAAACCGTGAGATGAAGAAAAATTCAATTAAGTGGAAATGAGTTTTGTTTTATTGCCTGCTGCTGAAGGGCTCTGGGCATGCTGAAAGCTAAATAAAAAGCACATCACTGGCTCTCTCTTTCTTGGATTGGTCAGTTGGCCCTTTTTGCAGTAGTTGCTCCAACTGCTCTAAACACAGTGACTGGAGCCAAAAAGAGAGAGCTCACCAAAGTCATCCCATCCACACTCTGCTTGGTAGGACCACACTAAAAGCACAGTTTCATGCTGCTAGCTCTGGTGAGGAGACAGCTGCAGGTTTGGGAGGTACACCAAGCATTCCTTTGCTTAGGGAGGCAGAGCACAGGTGAACAGAGGAAGGACACCCCCTCTCTCATCTGTTGCTCACCAAGAGGCAAGAATCACACCAACTCTCCCACTTGAGGACTGTGTTCGGCCAAACAAGCAGGTTCAGGGCTGTGGGATTCCAGAAGTTGCTCTGAGCTTGTAGTCAGACCTCAAAGCCCCACATCCCCACAGCTCTGGATTGTTGCCCTCATCCTTCACAGTGTAAATTTTGTACAGTTAAAGAGAAATGAAGTCTCATTTTATGGAGAAAAAAAAAAAAACCAGAAAAAAAAAAGGACCCACCTATCCTTATTTATTGCCATGTGACTTTGGAAAACAGAAGCTGGTGCGTTTGTTTGTATATGCCTCCTGTGTGTTGGCATGAGATGTGTACGGTAAAATTATGTAAAATAAATATGGAAATTCTTTAGATGCTGTGTCTTGCTTTTCATTTGGTTCGCTGGAAATTTTTTCTCTTGACATAAATAGAATAAAAACTGAGTGATATGGGGTCTTTTTTTAATCATCAGAAGGAAACCAAAAATACAACTCTGAATGCCAGAACTATTATACTTAGAGCCATGAAATACCAGAACCACTCAATAAAGGATTGATTACGAGAAGTTCCCTGGTTTTTCTAATAGCCATTTCCTGGGCACAGTCCTCTGTCCCCAAACTTAGGAAATGAGCCGAACAAATGTTGACTACATAATTTTTAGTTACTGTTTGTTCAGTGGCATTTTATCTTATTTTTTGAGACAGAGTCTTGCTCTGTTGCCCAGGCTGGAGAGCAGTGGTGTGATCTCAGCTCACTGCAACCTCTGCTTCCTGAGTTCAAGTGATTTTTGTCCCGCAGCCTCCAGAGTAGGTGAGATAACAGGCATGTGCCACCATGCCTGGCTAATTTTTTGTATTTTCAGTAGAGAGGGGGTTTTGCCATATTGGCCAGGCTGGTTTAACTCCCAACTTCAAGTGATCCACCCACCTGGACCTCCCAAAGTGCTGGAATTACAGGCATGAGCCACTGTGCCAGGCCTGTCCAGTAGCATTTTAAAAGTCCTTCACACTTATACATTTTTCTTTCTAGAGAAAGTACATGCAAGTGTCTATATTTACAGAGGGACAGAAACACCTCATCAGAGTCATCAGGGCTCCTGGACAAACATTTTCTAGGAAAATCTCCATTTAGGTTTTTTTCTCTGCAGGAGGCTTTATCAGTGTGCAGACCCTAAGTTTAGCTGGAATGGAAACAGCAACAGAGACTTTTTCATTACATTAAAAAAAAAATTAAAGTCATAGCATTTCTTTACAGCTGGGATTCCACTGTGGAAAAACTACAGGGTCCTTCTTTTCCCCATTAGTCATCAGTTTTGTTTGGCTGAGAAGATCCAAAGCAGTGGCACTTTCCAGTAGGGTAGCTACTAGCCACACACGGCTATTTAAATTGATTAATAAAACTAAAAGTTTAGTTCCTTACATTAGACACATTTTAAATGCTCAACAGTTTCATGTGACTAGTGGCTGCGGTATTTGGGCAACAGTGAAATAAAACATCTCTATCATTGCAGATGGCTCTATTGGACGGTGCTGATAGAGTCTGGTTAGGAAATCTTATTTATCACATGTTTAGCTACTAGTTATCCTGGAATACTTGGGGCCATGGACCAAGGACATATTCTGAGACTCCTTAGACAGTGGCAGTGCCAACTTCTCTACCAGCTTATTATGTGTGTGATGTTTCCCTTTCCCCTTTTGTTTTTTCTCCTTTCCTGGAGAGATACAACTTTAAAAAAAAAAAAAAAAAGCACTACACAGAACAACTTGGTTAGGTACAAAAAAGGAGGTTAGGCTCTGGACCTCTGAGTTCTCTAATGCTACCACCAGGTTGTTGTGACTTAACCTAAGTCCTAGACCTGCTTTGTGTGCTGAAGTCTACCCACTTAAAACAGAAAGTTAGTAGGCAGAATGCCCAGTGAGATTCCTGGAGGGATTAAAGGTCTTTAGTGGAGACCCAAAGCTCTGCTATCAAGGAGAGTCATAATCCTTTGCCAAAATCATCTCCTGTGGTAAGTGCTTTATCAGGCTGAGAAAGGCAAGAGATCTTACTGGGTTATATACCAAGGAAGGGTGGAGAAGATGAGAGCTTCAAAGGGGAGTAAGGATATTGGCAGGGGAATATAAAAGGTGCTAAATGTAAGGACTTTTTTCTTCACTAGCCCAGTCCCTTGGGTGGTGGTTAAGGAAATTCAGTGTGGGCAGGAAGGGCTCTGTTGCTCCTAAACTTGGTTACTCATTCCTGAGGCACTGGTAATGGGCATAAGAATTTTGGCCAATTAATGAAGTCTATACCATGTTTTGGGGTACCCTAATTTGTCTTTCATGCTTAGCCCTTCATCACCAGCCTATGTTGCATCTTTGTTTTCAACATACTATCAACTGTTTTGAGTACAGCAGGTTCATCGAACTGTGTCCACTTATGCTCTAGTGTACACAGCTCCCACCACAATGCTAACCTAGTAATAAGTTTCAGGGACTATAAAACGTGTCCAGCTCATAAAGGACAGAAGATCTGGTCCCTCCCCCTACCCCCTTATTTTGGTGGTTTGCTCACTGGAGACTGGCTCCGGAGCAGTCTGATTTTGTTTCTGACAGTGGCTTTCCAAAAAGACAGCTGCTTAAAGAATAAAGGAAAGGGGCCGGGCGTGGTGGCTCACGCCTATAATCCCAGCACTTTGGGAGGCCAAGGTTGGGAGGATCACCTGAGGTTGGGAGTTTGAGACCAGCCTGACCAACATGGAAAAACCCCATCTCTACTAAAAATACAAAATCAGCTGGGCATGGTGGCGCATGCCTGTAATCCCAGCTACTTGGGAGGCTGAGGCAGGAGAACTGCTTGAACCAGGAGGCAGAGGTTGTGGTGGGCTGAAATCACTAGCCAGAAAGAAGTAAGAAAGACTCACTCAGGAGAACACATGGAGGCTCCACAGTCAGCGTTCCATTGCTTTCCTATCCTTTCTCCTTGGGCCCAGGATTCTACTCAGCTAAAAATCACAAAAGGAAAAAAAGAAATGAAAGGTAAGTCAGTGTGTTGTGCATTTTAACTAACTAAACAAGAAGTAAAATCTTGAGAGGCGATCTCCGTGTATCTGCATGTATTTCCTTAGATTTGAAAATTTAAAAATTTGAAAAGTTTAAAAATGGTCCTTGAGAGCTGCTGTGGCTCAGGCCAGTTGTCGTGGGACTTTAGGAGGCAAAGCTATGCGTTTGAGGCCAGCCTGGGCAACAGAGAGAGCTCTCATCATTTGAAAAAAAAAATAGTCCTTTACAGTCTGAAAGTGTGTCCTTTGCCACACTTGCTTAGAACAACGCTATTTCAGTTTTATTCAGTTATTCAGAATTCCTGGTGCCTTTCTTCATAAAGTCTCTTTGCCTGGCTATGCAGGGAGCACTGATCAAACTCAGTATGGCTGATTATTTGGCTCACGACTGCCACAGGGAATTAAATAGTTCAGCCACAACTGTGGAGAAGTACTGAGTTAGCAGGGAGAAAAAAAATCGATGTTTATAAAATGGGGCCAAATCATGAGGAAAAAGGAAATTTTATTATCCTCCTCCTAAAAGGAGGAGTAAATATAAACCATCCAAAACTATTAAATAAAAGTCTTTTAAATGATCAGCTCCTGCCCTGGGAAGAGTATATCACATCCTTTCAGAGAAAGCAGGCATGGGCTTTTGCATGTAACATTTGTCTCTTTATGATCTTTTAATTCATTTTCTTCTGTCATTTTTGCCATTGTGATTTTAGGATTTTCCTTTAGAACCCTTTCTTTCTGGTGGTTTTCCTTTGGCCATCTCCAAAAACAAAAAAATTGAATTTAAGTATTACACACAAACTGGTATGCTATTCTGTAAGTAAATTGGGCAAGTTATAGGATGTCCCTGAACTGGTCAGAGCTTCCATGGTTCACAGAGGCCGAACTGCCTCTAGAGTTGTAGGAGAGGCCTTTTAAAAAAAATTTAGTAATTTATCTTTCTCTTGCTTGCCAGTCCTAGACCAGGATCTCCTGTTGGTCGGCAGAAGTTGGGGATTTGGGAAAGGCTGGAAACTGCTTTCTGAAAGATAAAATATAGACCCCGAAAAGTGGTCTTGGCACACACTTGGAGTTGGAAATAAAAAAGAGATCTTTAAAATGGTAAAGAGATTTCAACAGATGGCTTCTGCACAGCAATGAGGAGTCCAGGCGAGGACTTTGGGGTTAAATCTCATATTTTAGTCACCTGGAACTAGTTTATTATTTCAGAAAAACAAGCATCCATAAAGTTGACAGCCCCTTCCCCCTCCTCTGAAGTGGAATCCCTGAAGGTTGCCTCCTCACTGGCCAGCTGTCTGCAGATAGTGACCCAGGGAACTGAAAGTCACTTTTTCGACACCTGTCAACTGCAAAGTTGGAGGGATATGATAACCAAGAAACTATTATTACTGGTGGGCCAGAACTTCTATACTCAGTATGTGTGTGCTGGCTTTTAAAAAAAAATCATTTTAACATTTAATGCTCCTCAATTAAAGTGATTTCCTGGAGTGGCTGCCAAGCTTCGTTTAGAATGCGCATTAACCACTTTCTGTATCGGTAGTTAAAGGCACTGAGGGATTTAAAGAGCAATCCACAAGTCTGTTCAGTCAAGGTTTGGCGGAATAAAGCAGATTATAAACAATAATAAATGTCTTTTTGTTTGTTTTTTTTTTTGGAGGGGTTCCAAACTCACAAACGGAGCTAAAGTGCTATAAACATATCCAGGACTAAGCTTTGGGCTCCACAAATGTACTCCATGAAAGCCATGGGCACTGGGAGTGCCACTTTCTATCTTGTGTGTGTGCATGAGCACGTACTTTAAAAGAGACTTTTATTACACAAAGTGTCCATCAAGTGAACTTACCTTCTAAATATTAAAATGGAAACCGGGATTGGTACACAAGTGACAGGAAAAATAAATCCTACCTGTAGTGCCGATGATGAATTTGTGGCTGCTGCCTAGCACAGTCCATTGGAAGTCACCTCTTGACTCCTTAATGCCCTCATGGTCCCACATGTTCAGCCACTGCATCCAGTAGCATTAGGTTCAAATGGTCACTTTCCCACTTCTGAGAGAAAGCCACCCTGAATGCCTAGAGCTCCACCATGAGACAAGTGCCTGTTGTCTGGCATCTCCTCCCATGTTTTCTCACCTGGTTTTTAACTTTGGTGTTCTATCACTTAGGAATAAAATCAGCAAGCAAGATTCTGTCCTGCAAACAAATCAGTCTGTAATTTGTGAACACCCTGACCTGGTTTTTAGAACTAGGAATACAAAGGAAGGAGTAGCGCCCCCGGAAGTGATTCCAGTACATGCATCCCGTGAGACCATGAAAATGTGAAATAATTTGTTTTGTAATTGTGCTAAGAAAAAGTGACACAACAAAACACGGGAAAGAAAATTTTGAAAAATTCAAGTACAAAAGAAAAATACAGGCTGAGTATCTCTAATCTGAAAATCAAAATCCTAAATACTCCAAAACCCAAAACTTTTTCAGTGCTTACATGTCAAAGGAAATTCTCATTGAAGCATTTTGGATTTTGGCTTTTTAGATCAGGGTTGTTCATCTGGTATGTATATAATGCAAATATTCCAAAACTTTTTTAAAAATCAGAAATCTGAAACATTTCTGGTCCCAAGCATTTCGGGTAAGGAATAGTCTCCCTGAACTAAGAAATAAGCCGTGAATTCCCAATAACTATGCGTGATTCATGTGAAGTGATCCATACAAAGATCATGACAAGAATATTTCAAGGACAAGTGAATAAACATTCGGTTAAATAGCTTTACCTGTTCAATCTTCTAGTGTAATGCCAATTAATGCATATTTGAAAAAGTGACCACACTTGGTGCATAATAAACACTAGCTGACATTCATCAGAAGGAAGCATACTTTTTCTTGAGTCTGATAATCACTATACTTTAATCCAACATCTCTCTGGTGAAGCAACTGTGAATGATTACTGAAGTAATTAAAGATACTCAAGGTAAAGTTCCAATAATAATCATAATTTTTCAAATCATATAATTATTAAAGACGGTATTAAGGTCTTTTTTTTTTTTTTTTTTGAGAGACAGAGTCTTGCTTTGTCACCCAGGCTGGAGTGGCATGATATTGGCTCACTGCAACCTCTGCCTCCTGGGTTCAAGTGATTCTCCTGATTTAGCTTCCCAACTACAGGTATGCACCACCACGCTCAGCTAATTTTTGTATTTTTTGGTAGAGACGGAGTTTCACTATATGTTGGCCAGGCTGGTCTCAAACTCCTCATCTCAGGTGATCTGCCCACCTTGGCCTCCCAAAGTGCTGGGATTACAGGCATGGGCCACTGAGCCCAGCTGCTATTATGGTCTTTATGGTATAAAACGAATGCTCAATGTGTATATATAAAATCCACCAAGAGAGGCTGATAATGCATCTTTGAGTATGGCTGCTTTTGCTTATCCTGAGAATATCGTTCAGAGAGATTTTCGGACTTGATCGGAAAGGCTTGGATAATCACACTGACTCTGAATAAATAAGATCATGTGGACAGGCGTGGTGGCTCTTGCCTGTAATCCCAGCATTTTGGGAGGCTGAGGCGGCCAGATCACTTAAGCCCAAGAGTTCTAGACCAGCCTAAGCAATACAGGGAGACCACCTCTACAAAAGAAAAAAGAAATTAGTTGAGGCTCATGGTGTGCACCTATGGTCCCAGCTACTTGGGAGGCTGAGGTGGGAAGACTGCTTGAGCCAGGGAAGTCAAAGCTGCAGTGACCTATAATGGTGCTACTGTACTCCAGCCTGGATGACAAGAGTGAGACCCTGTCTCAAAAACACGAACAAACAAAAAATGGTGTACTGCTGTTATTTCACTGAAGCTAAGATATAATTGACTGTAAGAAACATAAGTTAATGTATCACTAAGAAAAAAATGCTGGCAACTGAACTATGATAGGCCATTGTTTATAAAAGCCATCCAATTTTGGATATGTTAAAATGTGAACTGCACTTCAGTCTGGGCAACAGAGTGAGCCCTTGTCTCAAAAAAAAAAAAAAAAAAAAAAAAAGTGAAAATAGGCACACCTCAGAACTGATCAAATATAATACTGTAACTACGATGAAAACATTTGACCTAAATCACCTTAGGAACTGGGGATTTGAAATTCACTCATAAATGTTTAAACTTAATATCTTCTATTTTCATTACTAATTGTAGCTGATGGGTTACATACCTATTCTATGATAAATATTTATTTATGAAGGGGGACTTTTAAGGGCTTGAAAAAAGCTTTCATATTCAACTGAAGCATGTATTTGTCGGGACACTAAACTCTTCTGCAACCCAAGCTCAGCTCTGCTAGAGTCACACACATTATTCATTTATCTCAGAGATGCTGTAATGTACATGGAATAATAACCCATGGCCAAGTAGTTAAACCTGGCAGGAAGCTAAGAAATACCTATTTAATAGAAAAGTTCACTGGATTATAGCAACCTTTTAGCTGGAAAATGCTGAAACATTAAAAAAAGATATACTAGATATAATTCCAGATATTATACATTGGTTGTTACCCTTCTACCTGACAAGCGTAAGAGATAATATGTGGCCAGTTGGCTGACTTCTTACATCTTTATTAGAAACACAGTTATAATAGGTTTAAAAAATTCAGTTAGTTTCTGGTTGGTAATTCACTACTTTCTTCTGTAAGCCTTTTCAAGATATCTCATGTAGTATCTTGAAATACCATATAATTAATTCTAAATATATATAATACTGAGAAAAGGTAATACCATGGGCTTAGAATAGTGTTTTGGAGGAGAGATCCAAGATGGCCGATTAACAACAGCTCAGGACTGTAGCTCCCAGTGAAAGCGCAGAGAGCGAGTGGACGCCGCACTTTCAGATGAATTTTTGTTGCCCACAGACTAGGAGATTCCCGGCGGAGGAGCCACACGGGTCGCCAGCGCGACTTTTTTGGCCGGCGCGGCTATTTTGC
>CAUYLG010052725.1:0-16402 GCA_963573385.1 Cacajao melanocephalus | reverse complement strand
GAGTGTTTTCCAGCTTGGATTCATTCTCTCTGTCACATTCAGGTACACCTATCAAATGTAGATTAGGTCTTTTCACATAATCTCATATTTCTTGTAGGCTTTGCTCATTTCTTTTCACTCTTTTTTCTCTAATCTTGCCTTCTCATTTTATTTCATTTAGTTAATCTTTGACCTCTGATATCCTTTCTTCCGCTTGGTCAATTCGGCTATTGAAACTTGTGTATGCTTCACGAAGTTCTTGTGTTGTGTTTTTCAGCTCCATAAGGTCATTTGTATTCTTCTCTAAGCTGTTTATTCTCATTACCATTTTGTCAAACCTTTTTTCAAGGTTCTTAGTTTCTTTGCATTGGATTAGAACATGTTCTTTTAGCTCAGTGAAGTTTGTTATTACCCACCTTCTGAAGCCTGTTTCTGTCAATTCATCAGACTCATTCTCCATCCAGCTTTGTTTCCTTGCTGGTGAGGAGTTGTGACCCCTTGGAGGAAGAGAGGTGTTCTGATTTTTGGTGTTTTCATCCTTTTTGCGCTGGTTTCTTCCCATCTTTGTGGATTTATCTACCTGTGGCCTTTGTAGTTGGTGAGGTTTTCAGATGGGGTCTCTGAGTGGTCGTCCTTTTTGTTGATGTTGAATTTATTTCTTTCTGTTTTTTTAGTTTCCTTCTAACAGTCAGGCCCGTCTGCCGTAGGACTGCTGGAAGTCCACTCCAGACCCTGCTTGCCTGGTGATCACCTGCAGTGGCTGCAGAACAGTGAGGGTTTCTGCCAATTTCTTCTTCTGTTATCTTTGTCCCAGAAGGATACCTGCCAGATGTCAGCCTGAGCTCTCCTTTATGCAGTGTCTCTTTGGATATATGGGAGTCGGGGAGCTGCTTGAGGAGACAGTCTGTCCCTTATAGGAGCTCCAGTGCTGAGTACTTTCTGAGCTGCTGGGCAAGTTCATTAAGTCTGCTGCAGCAGAACTCATAACTGCCTTTTTTCCCAGGTGCTCTGTACTGGGAAGATGGGGCTTTATTTGTAAGTTCCTGACATGCTGCTGCCTTTTTTCAGAGATGCCCTGCCCAGCAAGGAGGTAGCCTAGTCACAGTCTGCCAGCAGAAGCGTTGCTAAGCTGCTGTGAGCTCTGCCCAGGTGCTGTGTGAACTTCCTTGAGGTTTTGTTCATAGAGGTATAGTTAGAACTGCCTCAGTAATGGCAGACTGTCTCTGTAATGGCGAACTGCCTCAGTAATGGCAGTCTGCCTTGGTAATGGTGGACTGCCTCAGTAATGGCTGATGCCCTTCCCCACCACAGAGCTGGACCATCCTGGGTCCAGCTGTGCTTGCTGTGAAACTCTCAATCCAGAGTGTTTCAGATTGCTGGTCTTTGTGGGGTGGGACCTGCCGAGCCAGATCACCTGGCTCCCTGTTTCAGCCCCCTTTTTTTCAGATGAATGGGCAGCTCTGTCTCCCAGGCACTCCAGCCACCAGTTGAAACCGCCGCCCAGATTTGTGTGAGTTTTTGTGCGGAGACCTGCTACACCGACTGAAACAGACATGCTGAAAACTTGTGGCGCTTTTCAGCCCAGGAATCTTCTGGTCTGTAGGCAGTAATAACTCATTTGGAAATGTGGTGATCACTCACCCTCTGCCTTTCTCTCACTGGGGACTGCACTCCAGAGTTATTCCTATTTAGCCAACTTGGATCCCTCCCAAACAACTTTTTTCTAGTTCAAGATAATTTTTGCAGCCAGCCATGGTGACCCACACCTGTAATTCCAGCATTTTGGGAGGCTGAGGCAGGTGGATCACCTGAGGTCAGGAGTTTGAGACCAGCCTGACCAATATGGTGAAACCCTGTCTCTACTAAAAATACAAAAATTAACCAGGCATGGTGGCTCATGCCTATAATCCTAACTTCTCAGGAGCCTGAGGCAGGAGAATGGGTTGAACCCAGGAGGCAGAGCTTGCAGTGAGCTGAGATCATGCCATTGCCCTCCAGCCTGGGTGACAGAGTGAGATTCCATCTCAAAAATTAATAATAATTTTTTAAAAGGTAACTTTTGCTGTGTCCCTCCCCTGCTCTTCATCACACATGCTAGAGGGATGGCCTGTCCTCCCTTTCCCATGCCCCAGCACTGCTTGGAGCCCTGTCACATGACTCCAGTCACAGTTCTACTTCCAGCTCCAGCCAGGTCACCTTGAGCCTCCCTGTTGCTGAACACTGGTCCTTTTAAAATCCCATTATGTCCTGCTCTTCTGCAGCACTGTTGGTGTTGATTTTGCTCCAGTATCATTGGCACTTTCGTTGTTACAGCATCTCTGTCCTGGTTTCCATGACCTTGCCTTCTCTTGTTCTTCTCTCTTGCTCCTTAGTCTTCCTTGTCCCATTTAACCCACTCTCAAGATGATGCTGCTTAGGTTCTTCCTGGTACTTCTCTCAGCCCAACCCGCACAGAGGTTCCTCACACTGGCTGCATATGGGACCACCAGGATGACCCTGAGCAAATACAGAGGCCATCCTGATGGTCCCATATGCAGGGACCCAGGTACTGAGGTTGCTTTAATGTTCTCTGTGTGGCTCTACTGTGCATAGTTCTGAAAACCACTTCGTCGCCATGTTTACTCTAAAGTTCTCTGAGTGATTCTAATGGGCGTGGAGGAGGAAGACTACTTCCTGCCATGCTTACTCTGTAAACCCTCTTTGAGTCATCCCATGGTTTCATTTGTGACCATGGCTTCGGATACATTTAAATGTGCATGGCTTCTGACAGACACCTCTAGCACAAGCTTCCTTGAGCAGAGACTCATATATTCCACTGCCCAATGAGCATCACCTTGTAGGTAGTTGCTGGTAGTTCTCATATTCAAAGCTGAACTCATTCCCCCCACCCAAATGGGTGGGATGGGCATAATCATGTGTCCAGTTATCAAGCTTGTAAAGTGAGATGTCATTCTTAACCCATTTCCTCTCTTACCCGTGATATTGAATCATCCAGTCTTATCAACAGATTCCGATTATGACTAAATTGTCCCAGATTTGCTGCTTCTTTGCCATATTCACCTGTACTTTAGTTCATGCCTGTTCTACTGAATCACTCAGCCCCTCCCTCATTGGGCCACCAGGTAGTTTTTCTCACTGCAGTCAGACCAATCTTTCCCAAACGTGAATCTGACTGTCCCACTGTTCTGCTTTAAGCACCTCCAAATGGCTCCCCATTTCTCAAAAAAAACATGAAAACAGCTTATAAGGACTATGGATGCTGTAGCTGCACACAGACTCTGGAACGTGCTACACACCGTCTCCTTCACAATGAATGAGCTGCTTCTCTGGCTGCTGGAGAACCTGTCCCTGTCCCGCTCTCACAGACACTTCACTTGGTGAACCCCCACCTGTTATAATCAACGTATACATCACTCATCAGGTTTCCATGGCTGCCCCTCAGCTGTGTTCTGTGTGACCTCCTCTGTGCCTCCCCTGTGTTCCCACCTCCAAGTGTACCTGCGTCACCCACCCTTGCAGATATCCTTTGACTCCTCCTCTTCCAGCACTGAAGGCAGCAATATGTAGTGACTGTACCTGGGTCCTGCATCCTCACAGAGTGCCTGGCATACCTGTGGATGGAAAGCAGTAAGGTAGCTTTTGTAAGCTGTTTTAAAAACTAGATTTGAGAATCCTAATTTTAGGAAAGAAATAATGGAAGAAAGTTTTCAGATAAATCAAATGGCAGATATTGAACAAGGAGTGATACAATTCTGGAAATGCAATTTTGCTTCATTGATATTCTTGACTATTTATTCTGGAAACATTGGTTGAAATATTGCTGTGTCCAATGCACTATGACAGAATCTACAAGAAACGATAGAGGGAGTATACATACTGTCAAGGAGCTTGTTTAATAATGTTGAAAGTATACAAAATATGTGAATACAGAGGACTTAATACAAAAGAGAAAATTATGAGTATTTTAGAAGCACAGAAAAAGATACCCAGGGATTTAGTACTAAGGAGGGAGAGATTAATTTGAAGTGGACTAGTAACAGAAAGCTTCCTAAAGGAAGTGGTGGTCACTGTGGCATGTGAGTGGAGTCAGCCAAGTGCATTAAATTGGAAGGTGGTGGGGAAGGGCTGCTTTTTGGCAGAGGGGTGGCCCGGCCCCGCTCTCGTCTCCTTCAGGTTTCCTCGGTACAGCCATCGGAGCATGGACAGGTTTCTCCCTGCTTTACTCACTGTCATCTGAAATAAGCATTTTTACATGTTGGTCTTATTTTATGTATAAGTCTATGTGTGATGTGTGATGTGGGGTGTGTGTGTGTGTGTGTGTGTGTGTGTGTGTGTGTGTGTAGCTTACCACAGTATCTCCAATGCCTGCAATGGTTCTTGGCATCTAGCAGATGCTCAATTAATATTTTTGGAAGAAAGCAAAAGGAGGAAGGAAGGGAGGGAAGGATTTCATTTGGATTAGGTCTTAATCTCCAGATAGGCAGATTGTGGACAAACATTGGTGATGACATTGTATTCCAGATGGAGGACAATTTCAGATATTGTATAAGTGTACACTGGAACAGCTTAAAACACCTTGTTTCATGTTTACTGTTGCTGTGCTTTCAATATCCAGTGTTTGAAAAAATAAGATAGCCATGAACTCAAGTTATCTTTGAATTGTTCATTATTAGTAGGACATGAAAAGAAAACCACCCTGGGAGTATAGTAGGGGAAGGCAGTGGGTCAGTGATCTTGAAACAACTGAATTGGTAAATATGTTTGAGAAAACTTTTTCCATTCTTTACTGTCTGCATTTACCAAATAAAGCAAAATAAACCCTTAGAGGGTTCAAAGGAACCTACACAAGCCACTGTCAAATCATTCAATGTAATCTTTCAACATTTTGAAAATGAAGTGTTATATTAATACAAATTGCTACTTTTTGTTTTTTATTTGCTTTTTTGCTGACATTTGCTTCCAATTAATATGTGTCACAGGTTTTCTTTAATGCAACAAAGCTTTATAAGGTTGGTTGTACAATGTAGCATTTTCACACTATTTTGAATATGCGTTCTTTTTTAGTCTTTGTTACCCTCTATCACAGTTTCTGAAAACAGAAGATACAATTCCCATTTTCATGAATGAATGTGTTAGTCTTTGATACTAATTAGATATGAGTTAGTTGTGTACAAAACATGAAGAGAAATCTGTGTTTTTCCCAAGACTTCAGTCTGTCTTCTTTGTTTTTGTTATCAGTATATCCAGTTTCATCTTTTCTTACGTTATCATCCCTGAAATTGCTTTTTGGGAAACACTGAGTGAAAGATGCAGTATATAAACAAATTAGATTAAATATGGAAGACAGATGATATGGGCTCTGTTCTGTGATGTGCTGGGGAGTTAACCAGGCACAGCTCATTAACACTAATGGAAAAATTCATCACTTACCATGTGCATTCTCAGACACAGTAGAGGCAATTTCTCCCCCTAACTTGCTATATAATTTGATTAATTCTAAGTGTACTGAGAACTGAAAAGAAGCTATTGTATCAATCATGCATCTTAAAGATTACCTCTCATTAATTTAAATTTGAATTCCACTGAGAAGAGACTTCCTCTCCAAAAACCAACTTCTTTTTTTTTATACATATAGCTATGACATCCTAAACACTATATTCTTCTTTAAACTTCCAAATAATGAATAGTACATATATGCCATATTTTAAATGTAACTGACGCTTTTATTGTATTTTAAGCATTGCTTGAGATTCAGACAAGAATTGGGTATTCTTAATTTCAGGTTCAGAATCTGAATACGAAGCAGAGATTTTAAAATAGGGACATCCTGCCCTTATCCAGAGATTAGTTATTCACAGATCTGTGTACGTAGAGCAAAGCTGAGACATAGGGAACGAGCCAGAAGAGGCCTCTGTGCAACCGGAGAATATGCACAGCATCTTTGTGCCTTCCTTACAGGCTATAGTTGTGATGAACTCAATTTGAATACTTCTAAAGACATGGTTATTTACTTTCCTAGTTAGTCAGTATGACGTGCCAGTGCAGAAAAGGGAGAGATTTCACTGGAAGGCAGACTAACTACGGAGAAGAGATGTGATCCTCTGTTATCAAAGAATGTAATGTTAGGATCAATTCTTTTTCATAATGGGTTTAAAAGCATATGCTATTATTTTAGAGACAGAACAGGACTGTTTTGACAGTGACTTGAGGTCATTAGTTCAGTTACACGCTAGTGAGTGTGTGTGTATTTGCAGTAGTCAGGAAATTATTTAGCCTTAGTAAGCAAGTAGGCATCTCTACTAGTTAATTGTCTATTTTCACTGAATAAAATTTATTTAGGAAAAATCAATACTGCATGATCTCATTTTATGGGATGTAAAAAATTTGAACTCATAGAAGCAGAGGGTAGAAAGATGGTTACCAGGGACTGGGTGGGGTTGCGGAGATGTTGACACAATATTTCAGTTACAGGAATAAGTCAAGGAGATCTATTGCACAATGTGTTGACTATAGTTCATAACAATGTGTTGTATTCTTGAAAATTGCTGAGAGTAGATTTTAATTATCACCATAAAAAATAAGTATGAGAGGTAATATGTTAATTAGCTAGATTGAGTCATTCCCCAATGCATCCAAATTTCAAGACATCCTATTTTGCACAGTAAATATATATATACTTATATATATATAGTATATAATTTTGTCAATTATAAATAAATAAAATGTGTTCCAGCACTCAGAAGAGAAGGGCAGATGCTCAGTCGTTCACACACTGGAGAGACTGAGCAGACGCCCTTTGCAGCAGGCTGTTTCTTGTCTTCTGTCTCTCTCTCACATTTTCAGCTTCTTCTTATGGGTTCTCCATCTCTGGTGACAAGGAAAGGCCATCTGCCATGGAACCTCAATATGCAAGTGATATCATGGGCTGAAGTGTGGCTCTTAGCAGAGCAGCTTTGCTCTGCATGAAGTTGGCCCAAGGACTAGTATACTTTGAAACAATAATAATTTTTTTTTTAATCCTAAGTCACTTTTATTAAAATTACAACTTTATTATATTATAATTCAAATACAATGCAGTCCATTTATTTACAGTGGTTAATCACACCCATTCATTGGTTTTTAATGAATTCACAGAGTTGTAGAACCATCACCACAATTTTAGAACACTCTCAGTCCCAAAGGAAACCTTTGTCCATTTGCGTCTTCCTTTCATTTTCACTCCTTTGTAACACTATTTAGCTCATTTTCCTTTCTCACCTCTTCAGCTCCATCTTATTCTCCTTTTCTGATCCTTCTCTTCTGCTTGCTTCTCTTTGTAGGTTCTTTCTTTTCCTTGAAAATGTTGAACACAACCCTTGGCCTAGGCATTGTTCATTGCTAAGGAAAGAAAGAAGGAGAGAAGAGAGATAGGACCTGGGGAGGTAAGGGGAAGGGGAGCAAAGGGGTGTAAGGAAGAAAAGAGCCATTGATCCATAGGTATGAGACCAGCTGGAAATGGACATGAACAAAATTCCATGAAAATACTCACAATTAGAATATGAGAATGAACAATTTCCTCCTCTCTCACCCCTGTTCTTTTATTATTCTACAAAATAGTAACTATAGCCAGACAAGTGATGCTCATGTGTTGCTGTCATCAACCGTGTCCTCTCTGATTCACACATAAACCACACATACACATGTATACCCACATGCAAACATACCACATACATACACATGTGCACCCACATGCTAACACACCACACACATACACATGTATACCCACATGCAACACACCACACATACACGTGTGCACCCACATGTACACACACGCCCACCTATGCCACACATACAACCTCCCACATACACATGTACACCTACATACACATACGATGCATATACATGTACATTTATATGCGCACAGCCACACACACTCCACACACATACACATGTACGCTCACATGCAAACACACCACACACATGCACATGTTCACCCACATGTTAACACACCACACATACACACATGTACACACATGCCCACCTATGCCACACATACAACCTCCCACATACACATGTACACCTACATACACATATGATGTATACACATGTACATTCACATGCGCACAGCCACACACACCCCACACACATA
This sequence comes from Cacajao melanocephalus, assembly GCA_963573385.1. Lineage (NCBI taxonomy): Eukaryota > Metazoa > Chordata > Mammalia > Primates > Pitheciidae > Cacajao > Cacajao melanocephalus. The sequence continues at coordinate 8,295 of CAUYLG010052725.1, read as the reverse complement.
CACATGTACACTCACATGCAAACACACCACACATATGCACATGTACACCCACATGTTAACATACGACACATACACATGTGCACCCACATTTACACACCCAACCACCTATGCTACACATACAAACCCCCACATATTTACACCCCCCCACACACATATCCGCATGTAGACACACCCCACACACATTGTCCACTGATATGCATGCACACACACACAGACACCACACACACAAGAGAGAAATACAAAGCAGACGAGGTATGTGTATGTGTGTGTAAAAACTGACTCTCATAAATGTACAGGTGACACTTCCAAAATAATGTTAAATACAACATATTTTCACTCTATTACCAGTAGATTACATTTTGAAACTCGATAGGGGTCTGGGATATAAATGGCATTAGAGTTTCCCGCTAGAAACAGAGACACTCCCAGCCTGGGAGGGAGTGTGCAGACCGAGTTATTTTACTTCACCGCAAAGTTGCTTTCCATCATTTCTGTGGGCCGTTAGTAAATATTTGTGGTAAAGCACATCCCTGACTCTACAGACCGATGCCATCAGGTTACTCCTGCTTCACTCCATGTGAGAGTCCACTTCGGCCTGCCCTGGTCCAGATCCAGAGTCTATCGGCCCCACTGCCTGTAGGCTGACAGATGGCTCAGTGCCTAGAGGGTGCACTGTGACCTTCCACTTCTCTTTTCTTTAAGGGAAAAATGAAATACTAGAAAAAGATCCAACAAAAGTTTGAAGAAGTAATGAAAATCTCCCTCATTTTTAAAGAAAGAGAAAGGATCCGGGACACGTACTTGTTAGGGATCTTCTGCATGTTGAGGCTTTCCCTGGCCAGGCATCTTCTGGGGTGCATGGGCAGCTTCCAGGGGGTTGTGAGCTCACTGACAGATCTGTTGCTTTTGTGTAGGTTTGCATGTGGGCATTTGTTCAGGCAGGGGATCCACAGTGTTCAGCAGATTCCTACAAGGATTTTGATCCCAAACAGGCTCTGGAATGGTATTAATGAATCATTCATAAAGGGCCTCCAAGAAGAGATGTGGCCTGTTAGAGTGGTGCTCAGGCCAGCAGAAGGGCAGGGACGTCCTGGACAGCTGCTGTGTCACCCACAGGGCTGTCACTGGTGCCCAGGAGCTTGGAGTTGATTATCCTAGAAACAAGAAATGCAAGCCTCATGACAATGGTTATGATGGTGACAAAATCTATCTACATACATACACATACTTGCATAATGCCTGCACGTGTTATAAAAAATACAATCAGAAGGAAACAGAAAAACATTTCTTAAAAAGTGGTTCACTACTGATTTAAATTCATGCTTAAAAAGTGGCCCACTACTGATCTAAAAGACATTGATCATTTTTCAGAGAAAAGATGATGTGATCTATTGAGGAAGAGATTGCGTCTTATAAAACCAAAAAGAAATCCTGATTCACCTTCACTAGTTTTCTTCTTCCAGACCATCCCTACCTTAAACTCTCTCCAAACATACACATCTGCATAGGCTCACAGTCCCTTGAAAGTCTCAATTTAGTCATTCCTTGGCATCCATAAGGGATTGGTTCCAGGACTCTGGAGAAAACCGAAATTTGAAGATGCTCATTCCATTATATAAAGTGGTGTAGTATTTGCCTATAACATATACATATTCTCCTGCGTACTTTAAATCAGCTCTAGATTCATCATACCCACTACAAAGTAAATGCTAAGTAAATAGTTGTTATACTATGTTGTTTTTTGTGTTATTTTTTATTGTTTGAGTTTCTTTTTCAAATATTTTTTATGTGTGGTTGAATCTGAGGATGTGGAGAGCCACCTGTACCCCAAAAACCAAAAGAGGAGGTCCTCAGAAGACTCAGAGGAGGGGAAGTGGGACAGCCATTGAGCTAGTGCTTCTGGGTTCTAGAAAAACCCTGAGATTGACTGTTTCAATTAATATTTTTTAATGGATGGACTCCTCGTCAGTGACTCGAGCTGTGAAATCCAATTCTATAAAATCATGATGAGAGCAGTTATGGTCCTGAATAATCTGTATTGTTGCAAATTGGAGGTAGTTTCAGTCTTCATGGATTGTGTAACTAACACATCTGGAGAGCTTAATATGCAAGCTTACCTACACAGATTTACCAACAACACATGCAACTGGGAAATTTCTATTGAAGCTGTTTTTTACCAGCAAATTTTAAAAAAAATGATAATTGACAAATTTAAAGACAAAACTTTTTCTGTTGTTTTGAATATTATTTCCCTTCAGGGCCAGGCACAAGTCCCACATCCTCCTGGAATCTTCCCCTGGTTGTTCATGTCTGAAGGACTCTTTAGACTCAAGCACATGTGCTCGATCATTTATGGCTGCCATTAACTATCCTCAACCTGGACTGCAGTTGGAGACCAGGGACCCTGCGTGACACTCCTGTTTTAGTTAGTGTAGCAAGGGCTGAGAGTCTCCTTGCTCACATAGGATGAGAACCACACTCCAGGAGTGTGTTGCAAGTAAGGTAGACGGGGGAGGAAGCCTCTTCAGACCCTGTCCTTCCTGTTGGCATGGCACGCGATTTTTGGGGGCTCTCAGGTGGTTAATCCTGTTTCTCATTTGCCACTTGGGTAAAGTAAACCAGGTGAAGTGGTGGTCGGTAAAACCTTTGGCGATTTCCAGGCAACATTAAACAGATACACGAAATGTGCAGTGGCCAATATGAGAGCAAGCTGAAACTTTGAGAATGCATCTGTCCTCTGCTTCAGCCACAGTGACCTGCTGGTGGTGCCCCAAAAGTCATCTTCATGTCCAGGTTTTCTACCTCTGCTCACACCTGCAGAATGAGTCCAAAATTATACTGCCAGTCCTGTCACATCAAATGTTAGTAACAAAGTTTATTATCTTAGCCCCATATCAGCATCTCTGCCCTCCCCATCTTTAAAAATTTTATTTGTTTTTCCAAAAAATGTATTTATTATACTTTAAGTTCTGGGGCACATGTGCAGATTGTGCAGGTTTGTCACATAGGTATACACATGCCATGGTGGTGGTTTGCTGCATCCATCACCCCGTCATCTACATTAGGTATTTCTCCTAATGCTATCCCTCCCCAATTCCCCCACCCCCTGCTATTCCTCCCCTAGCCCCCCACTCGCCAGGTCCCGGTGTGTGATGTTCTCCTCTCTGTGTCTGTGTGTTCTCATTGTTCAGCACCCACTTATGCCCTCCCCATCTTTATCATCACACTCATGAGTTTCCATTCTATTGTTTTCTTTAACAACTCCCAAATTTATTAAGCTTCCAGGTACCACTATTTTTGTAGAATGTGTTCAGAACCAACATCTCCTTCTGTTCTAGCCACTTACCCAGACGCACCTGCATGCCATCCAGGTCCTGCCCCATCCATCCCTCAGGCTGCTCCTCACAGCCAGTGCAGAAGGATGATCTTCCAGACATCTGTCTAGGCACTTTCCCAATTCAAGAACTGACTGAATCGTTGATCAGTTGAGCTCCTAGCCCCATATTGTCCTCTAGCACCCATCACAAGGAAGGGTCATTCCCAGGCCTGCCCCTCAGCCCACTGGCTCTCCCCTCTCAATCTTCCTCTCTGTCTCCTCCCTTGAACTGACTGAGGCCAGTCCTATTTCGAGAACCTGCCTCTGTCTCCTTCTCTGCAGCAAACTAGGAAACGACAAGGGTGGCAACAGGAGCAATTTTTTGAAAACTTAACTTTTCTATATTATATCTACTTAATGAAATAATGTTCACTATTAATGAAATCATATGCACTATTCTAATTCCCAATTTTATATTAAATGCTTAATAAGTATATATGTGTATTGTTATATCATTTTTTAACATATACATAAATTATAATAAACCACAACATTTGCCTACATTTGCCTTTCAGGTTTTTAATTCTCTTTTTTTGTACTCCCCAGGTCAAAGTCCCTTGAGGTGGGACCCTTGCCATATTTTGGGTACCACATCCCTAGTCCAGGGCTGTGCATACAGTGGCATTCTATAGAGACTTGTGGATGGAATTAAATGGCAGAGGCTTTTGCCTCCCCATCCTGGCTTTAACTAAAATAGGATACTATTTGGATGCTTGTAAAGCTGTGTTAGGTAAAATGTTGTATTTGACTCTGTACGTGCAGCTTTAGTATGTGTGTACGTGGGTATGAAATATTTAAATTTCCATTTAAAACTTGCTAGGATAGAGCTTTAAAGTCTTTCTGGCAGAAAGTCAAGGCTCTCTTCTCTATTTTCTTCTCTTTTCTCATAGTTTTATAAGTTACAGCTTGTCCCAATAAAAAATTATCCAGATGGCCAATTCTCCACATTACATTTCATCCCATGCAGAGAATGTGCCTTTGTTCTAAAGAATTCCTTTTTCATCACATTTTATTCTCGCAGCAACTCAGTACATTTGGGAATGAAATTTTGAAAACACTAAACAGCTTAAATTCCCTCAAAGTATTGTAAGTTCCCTACTCATTCTTCTCCATATACAACCAACAATACCAAGGGTATTATATAGATTTGTTAATATCATCAGTATCCATTTGGCAAAGCACCTAGTGTGTACAAGGCATTGTGCCAGACGTTTCATCATTTTTATTTTCTCTTATGTCTTCAGAGAAAAGTCTAGCACCAGAAGCGGTTTGGCAGTGTAGTTAAAAGTCTAGACCCGGGCATCAAGCTGCCTGGGAGTCAGTCCTGTCTGTATAACTTCTTAGATGTTTGGCTTAGAATGACTTCTTTAACCTTTCTGTGCCTCGGTTCCCTTATCCATAAAATGCAGATAATAATAGTCCCTGCTTCACAGGGATATTTTGAGAATTGAATGAGCTAATGTATAAAGGAAACTTATTTCTGGGTATCATGCATAGTAAAAACTGTGGAAGTATGACCTGTTGTTGCTCGTAATATTAGACTAAGCAAGGTGTGTTTTGATGATACCTTTCTTTGATTTTCCTGTAACTTTACTACCTAAATTTAGTAGAAATTAAAATATCCATTCATATATTTTAGGTTAGACTGATAGTCTTTTTTCTTTTCTTCTTCTTCTTTTTTTTTTTTTCTGAGACAGAGTTTTACTCTTGTCACCCAGGCTGGAGTGCAATGGCGCCATCTAGGCTCACTGCAACCTCCACCTCCCAGGTTCAAGCAATTCTCCTGCCTCAGCCTCCCGAGTATCTGGGATTGCAGGTGCCTGGCTAATTTTTTGTATTTTTAGTAGAGACAGGGTTTCACCATGTTGGCCAGACTGGTCTCGAACTCCTGATCTCAGGCTGTTCGAGGCCTCGAACCCAAAGTGCTGAGATTACAGTTGTGAGCCACCGTGCCCCGCCTAGAATGATAGGCTTTTATAAAATATTGACTGGGTGCAGTGGCTCAAGCCTGTAATACCAGCATTTTGGGAGACTGAGGCAGGAGAATCACCTGAGAACAGGGGTTCAAGACCAGTCTGGCCAACATGGTGAAACCCCATCTCTACTAAAAATGCAAAACTTAGTGAGGCGTACTGGCATGTGCCTGTAATCTCGCTACTTGGGAGGCTGAGGCAGGAGAATCTCTTGAACTCAGGAAGCAGAGGTTGCCGTGAGCTGAGATCGTGCCACCACACTCCAACCTGGGCGACAGAGTCTCAAAAAAAATAGATGTTCTTCTCAACAACATATAGTTGAAAAACTAATTGTTTGAATAATATTTTAGAATAGTATATGGTAGAAAAATTAATATTGATCATAATCTCTTGAAAGAAATAATAGAGATTTATTATTATCACCAATTATATTGATGCCCCCAATCTTTAATATCTCAGGGTTGTTTTGTCTTTTTTAAACAGCTGTTTTTAAAGAGCTCCCTTCAAGATTTCGTGAAGATTTCTAATTTGGGTTCCTATTTCTATTAAGGACAGTATTGCTTTACAAACTGTAAATTACGGAATACATTTGCCTTTGACGTGTTAATTAATTTGGAGAGAATATAATTGGCAATTAACTTATTTAATATGGAATGTATCTATATATATTTGACTCTACAAATCAGTGTTTATTTGAAGACTATGGAATGATAAAAGGTCACCTTTTTTTTTTCTCAATTGTGGTAAAAACACTTAATATGAGATATATCTTCCTAACAAAAATTTAAGGTACACATACAGTATTGTTTACTATAGACAAAATACTCCATACAGCAGATCTCTAGAACTTAATCATCTTGGTAAATAAAACTTTATACCCATTGAACAGCAACTCCCCATTTCCCCTCCCCCCAGCCCCTGGCAACCACCATTCTACTCTGTGCTTCTTATCTGCATAAGATACCTCATGTAAGTTGAACCATGCAGTATTTGTTCTTCAGTGACTGGCTTCTTTTATTTAGCATAAAGTCCTCATGGTTCATCTATGTTGTCACATGCGGCAGATTTCCTTTTTCTTAAGGCTTAATGATATACAATCGTCTGTATATACCACATCTTCTTTATCCTTTTGCCCATCAGTGGGCATTTAGATTCTTTCCACCTCTTAGGTCTAGTATGCATAATTCTGCAATGAATGCGAGTGAACAAATATATCTTTGAGGTGCTCATTTCAGTTCTTTGGATAAATATCCAGAAGTGGGACTGCTGGACCATATGTAATTTTTTATTTTTTTTTTTAGGAACCTCCATACCGTTTTCTAAAGAGGCTGAATTATTTCACATCCTCACCAGAGGGTTCCAATTTCTTCATATCCTCACCAATACTTGTTATCGCCTGTTTTTTGATAATAACTCTGACCTAAGGAGGAGCTGGACCATCTTGTGAATCGAGATCCAAAACACGTGCTTTAGCAGTGCCCCACAGGACTCCGCCGGGCATGGCTCGTTGTGGGGAGGGAAGCAGGACTTCTGCAAATCCTCCTGTAGCTGTTAGTGTTTGGGAGCACTCAGCTCAGGCAGTGGAAGGATGCACTAATTTGGCTTTTCTTTTTCTACTACACAGACTGCACTCCTTATCTCAGTGCATAGGTTTGTCAAAATAACTGTGAATTTATCACATTGAGAAAGAACTTTCAAAACATTTTAGTGTGCTGTTGACATTGGGTCAATATTAATGTTTAACACACAGGTCAGATGCTTGTGGGTATACATAAATACAAACCTGTGTAAACATAACCTCATGCATATTCAGGTAACTGCTTACAATTTCATTTAAATTCAATATATTGAACTTAAAGGCCTTCCAAAGATGGAATTATGATTCATTGCCAAAAGGCATACTTTTAATTCATGAATAATTTTTAAAATTATGCTTGAAGGCATTTTGAGTTATTTTCCAGGTGTCCTTTGAACAACTTTCCAAGAAAAATACTTTCACTTCTGTGACATTCTGTTTAAAAACAATGTACTTTTTTTAAAAAAGAGGAAAAACATACTTTAAAGGGTTTTGCAGAAACTAAATGTTTTTAAAATTAGAATATTCCAATTAAAAATAACCTTGACATGTTCATATCACTTAACCAAAATATTACAATTAAAAAGGTGAAAACAATTTGTATGTACTAACAAAAATGTTCATTGTAATAACAGAAACACAAACTTATCACTATAATTGTTTTGAGTTAATAATGTAGCATTTTAATCACTTTGTTTAATTTAGTGCTTAATGTTAACTGTGTAGATAGAGTTTGGTAGACATTTTTAAACTGCAGATTCTATTCATCAGATCTTCTTCATGCATAAGTTAGACAAATTACTTACATAGTACATTAAACGGGTTTCAGCATAAATTTCATAAAGGCCATTAGTGTTGCTACACAGCATACTATTGCATTCCTTGAATGTACTTTATACCTTGGAAGTTTCTAGCAATCATACACCAAGATACTCTAGAGGAAGGGTAGTATACACACACACACACACACACACACACACACACACACACACTTTCACCTTCACTCTAATGCATTTTTTCCTTCCTGTCTAGTTTACTGAAAATATTACCTATAACAAACAGCATAGGTAATGTACAAGCTCAGTTAAAGGGTGTCTCCTAATGCATACCAATTAAATATCACATCTTGGGTTTGATTTTTTGGTACTTGAGCAGACATTAATGAAATGATTAAGCTCACCATTCCAATGAAACAAAAATACATGTGTAAGGTTATTCTTGTAAGGATATGCCGAGTTTAAAATGAGGAAACTGAGGCCAGCACGAGACAAATTAAATTCCAGTTTATTTAGCTCCCGGGCGAGGTTCTATGGCCCCAGGGGAGCGAGAGAGAGAGAGAGAGAGGCCAGAGAAGTCGCGTCCAGCCGTTC
>CAUYLG010052724.1:0-43899 GCA_963573385.1 Cacajao melanocephalus | reverse complement strand
CCTTCCTTTCTCCCTTCTTTCCTTCCTGCCTCCCTCCCTCCCTTCCTGCCTCCCTCCTTGCCTCTCTCCCTTCCTGTCTCCCTCCCTCCCTCCCTCTCTCCCTTCTTTCCTTCCTTCCTTCCTTCTTTTTCTTTTTCTTTCTCTTTCTTTTCTTTCTTTCCTTCCTTCCCTTTCCTTCCTTTCTCCCTTCTTTCCTTCCTGCCTCCCTCCCTCCCTTCCTGCCTCCCTCCTTGCCTCTCTCCCTTCCTGCCTCCCTCCCTCCCTCTCTCCTTCCTTCCTTCCTTCCTTCCTTCCTTCCTTCCTTCCTTCTGTTTTGACATGAGCTCTGGCTCTGTAGCTCAGGCTGGAGGGCAGTGGTAAGACCATATCTCACTGCAGCCTTGACCTCCTGGGCTCAAGCCATCCTCCCACCTCAGCCTCCTGAGTAGCTGGGAGCACAGGCATGTAACACCATGCCTGGCTAATTTTTGTTTGTTTGTTTTTTGTAGAGATGGTGGGGGTGGGTGGTCTCACCATGTTCCCCAGGCTGGTCTTGAACTCTTGGGCTCAAGTGATCCTCCTGCCTCCTCCTCCCACAGGTGTGCTCCACCACGCCCAGCTACTTCCCTCTCTTGAGCTTCCTACACATGCAGTGCTTTCTGCAAACCATGTGAGGCATGTGAACATAGGACTGTGCATTCAGGAGGAAGGAATGTGTAAGGCAACGCAGAGCTACTCTCAGGAACACAGGTTTAAACCCCAACTTTGCAGCTTATCACTGAAGGGCCCCTGCAAAAACAGACACGTACCACAATGGGACATAATTGTCCTCACCCACAAGATGCTTATAGGCTTTAGATGAGCTAGTTATGGGAAGTGCTTGGCACAGCCCTGGCATTCTTAGGCAATTCGTAAATGTCATTGGTTCGTGTTGCTACTATTTTTATAAAGATTACAGGGTCATTCACCCAATGCTCCCTCCTCAATCACTCTTATCAGATTCCAGTAGTGTGAGTGGTGTGTTCACACTGCGTTAGGGACCTTCCAGAGCCCCCCTCCCATCCCCTGTGCCCTTGAACATAATGGCCCCAAAGACTGACCACAGCCAGTGCAAAGGCAGGAAGATCAATGAGAAAATCTGTGAGTTCTGCTTTTGAGCCGGCTTTTTTTTCTCAAAACTAATTATTGATTGGCTACTTGAGGTGCCTTGCCTGGATCCCTGGCACTCCCAGGAGAGGCCGGCTCAGGCGGCTGGCCTCTTTGGAAGGTACCAGAAGGGAAGAGAAGGAGGGACTTTGCATTTGCAGATGACTTGCCACACTGTCGGCAGCACACGCATTCCGTTCAGACCACGGACTGGTCTAATACCGACTTCTGTGCATTTGCCAGGCGCTGTCACAGCACAGGGAATACAGCGGCAGGTGAGGTTACCTTCTAGTGGGAAGACCAACCCTAAATACACAAAAACATAATATGTAGGTGGTGATAAGCACCCCTCCCCCCCGCCAAAACACACACCAATTAAAAACCCAGGGCAGGTAGAGAATGAACCTGAAGTACTGGTACTATTTCATATGGCAGTGGTCCCGGAAGTTCTCTAGCGGGGAAGTGTCTGAGCAGACTCTATAAGGGGTAAGGGGGTAGCCCTCACAGGAGCCGAGTAGAGCATCTCAGGTAGAGGGAAGCCCAAACATGGAGTTTTCATAAAGTGTTTAAGACAAACCAAGGAGGTCAGGGTGGCTGAAGCAGAGAGAGAGAAAAGAAAAAGGGAGAGAGAGGGACAGATGACAGCCATTGATGTCAAGGGAGGAACAGGGACTCAAGTCATGCAAAACCTCACAAAGGTTTTTAAGCTTTTACTCTGATTTTCGAAGCTTTGATCTGATGTCTTTTAAAGCAATGGTTCTCAATAGTGAATATGAGAATCACCAGAAGCAAAGACAGATCTCGCCCAGAGCAAAGGGGATGGCCAGCCCTGTGAAGGCTGGGGCCCCAGACAGGCCCCAGATAGGGCCTCCAAGGACTGCATCGAGTCACGAGCCTTTCAGGGAGGCCTCCCTAATAACCACCTTCTTATTCATTTCACCAATGCTGCCTTCCAGAGCCGTCCTTCAACAGAGCACTCAACAGTGGCACGCAAAAGAGCCTTTCGGAGATTCTTCATGGATACAGACCTGCCATCTCTGCCAACAAGCCAGTCCCATCGACCGATGTCTTCAACTGCAGTGGTGGCTACCTTTTCAGCTGCTACTGTAGTCTGGAATTAAATCGAGGAAGTCTGGGCTTCGGAAAGTTAAACTAAAAAATGGTTACCAGCCACATTTGTATGGTACCTCATTCGGCCTGGACCGCTTCCAGAGGGAAATTCACCAAGGAGCAAAGTCCTTCTGGTGGAAGGCAGGGGGTCCCTTGAGGTGGCAGGCTCCTGTGGCACAGGGCCTGAAAAATGCAATTTCCCCGATTGAATTAAGTAGGCACCTGAATGTTTGCTTAATCCGGCTCTATTGTTCAGTTCTGCTGGCCTTGCCAGCTATAAAGAGGTGAGCTTTCAGAAATAAGGGGAAAGAAATCTAGTGAGGCTTCCTGAATATTATTCCCTCCTTCTCTCTCTCTCCCTCCATCCCTCCCTCCCTTTCTCCCGTCCTTCCATCCTTCCATCCTTCCTTCCATAGATTCTATGTTCAGCTCGACTGTGTGCCTAATTGCACACTTGATAATGATGTGAAAATAGTGAAGAAGGCAGATTCCTTCCTGGCCCTGACGGAGTCTACTGTGTCCCACTGGGTGAAACAGATAATAAACAAGTACATGAGTAAAACAGGGACTGCCTGGGCTCAGTGTGCAGGGGAGGCAGGGCCCAGTGATGAGAATAACCTGAAGAGGCATGGAAGGTGGGCTTACGGGAGGCCTCCCTGGAAGGAACCCTCCACGTGCAGCAGTGGAGGGAGGGGAGTGATTCAGGAAGACAGGATAGCAAACTCAAAGATTAGTAGATGAAAGGGCTCTTGGCCAGTGCGCGAAAAGAAAAGGCAGGAGACAGGAGAAAGGCTGAAGAAGCTGGAGGTTGGGATGAATTATCAAAGGCTCTACAGATCATGATGAACAGATTGGATTTAAACTTTAATTGAATCTCCAAGGCAGTAGGGAAAAGATGAAGGGTGGTACAAAGAGGACCGACATGAACTAATGAAACCTCCTAAGGAATTCAAGGACAATGTGCAGGAGCAATGGTCATGAGAATGAAGCCACCTTTGTAATATTGCGACCGTAAGAGGAATCTGACATTGCTGACTCCATCTTGCTTCTAGCCCCATAGGCTGGCTGTCCTGACCCATCTCTGGGCTTAGTGCAAGGTAACACTGGGAATAACTTAGCTTATAGTTTAATCTCACAGCAGGAATGATAATAGCCTTTTCCAAAATGATACCACCTTTGTAAACCTCCTGAAAGGCCACAAGGTTAGGATTAGGAGAGGCGTCTGAATTCTGCTAACATGTCGGCACAGGAGGTCACAAGATTTGCAACCTTCCCAATTATTCCTATAGATAACATCACCATTACAGAACCTAACATTGTTTTTTTTGTTGTTGTTTTTGAGATGGTTTTCAGACTTTTGCATTCTGATGACTCACTGACCCCACCCAGACCCAGCACTCCTGATAAAACGGGACCTGAGGCTCACCCATCATAGGACCATTTCCACACCCCTGTGATGTCATCCCCAACCAATCAGCATTTTCCATTCCCTACCTCCCTTCCTCCCAAACTACCCTTGAAAGACCCTAGCCTCCAAATTCTGGGGGAGGCTGATGTGGAAAATAATAAACTCCTGTCCTTTTGCTTGGCTGGATTTGTGTTAATTAAACTCTTTATTTACTACCATAATCCTGTCTCAGTGAATTGGATTTTATCTGTGCAGCAGGCTAGAAGAACCCATTGAGCAATTACAAGGACTAAGGAAGCTCCCGAAGCCTTTGTAACTCTATCAAGTTTTTGTTTGTTTGTTTTTGTTTTTTGAGACAGAGTCTCGCTCTGTCACCCAGGCTGGAGTACAGTGGCACGATCTCAGCTCACAGCAATCTCTGCCTCCTGGGTTTAAGCGATTCTCGTGCCTCAGTCTCCTGAGTGGCTGGGACTACAGGTGCCCACCACCACGCCCAGCTAATTTTTGTATTTTTAGTAGAGTTGAGATTTCACCATGTTGGCCAGGCTGGTCTTGAACTCCTGACCTCAGGTGATCCACCCTCCTCAGCCTCCCAAAGTGCTGGGATTACAGGCATGAGCCACTGCGCCTGGCCTAACTGCATTTCCCCATAGCAAAGAGAAACAAGAACACTAATAATAAGTAAGGTCACAAGTGGAGAATGAGCCCTAGCGACACACACATGCACACACCTAAGTGCTTCCCTAAACAACTTACCAACTCCCAGCAACCCATTCACCCTTCGTCTTCGCACACACACACGCTCTCATGGGCATTCCTGCTCCGCCTCTATAAACACAGATTCCTGGCGCCATTTGCATTGGCCATCGGAACCTCTGTTATAAACTGAACAGCCTCCCAGCACATTCTTGTCTCTCTTCCAACACACATTAGAATGCCATTCCAGGGCAGACAATTCGTACATAAGGTAAGCTTATTTGTTTCTTTCCTCTCTGGTGCTGTGAATGCGTTAGGCATTCCTTGACCACTCACATGTAATAGTAGCCCATGAATTGCACACTTCTCACTCAGGGCTGACAATCTACTGTCCCCTTCTCTCATTCAATCCACAAAGAGGTTGGCGGTGACAGCCAGCTAAATAACTGCTTCGCTCACTGTCTTTCCAGGAAAACTATTTCCTAGGTTCGACAAACCACATGAGAAGCCGCAGCTGCAGCTCCTGAAGATGCTCCAAAGTGTCTCCACATATGCCTTCCTAGGCACACCTCAAATCCCTCAACAAACGTGATGATGACGACGCATCGCTTCTGCAGGTGCCGAGTCAGCACTTTTCATGCATTATCTCATTTAATCTTCAAAATACCCTTGAGGGCTAGATAGTATTCCTATCTTTACAGATGAGAAAACTGAGAGTCAGAGTGGAACCCATCAAATTCCTCCAAGCTGGGCCCTAAACCATCATCTTAGATTCTCAACCATGTTATCTTTCTAAATGACTTAGGATGGGTTTTTATTTTCTTTGCCTTGTATTAGAATACTCGGTGTATGTCGGTGAAAGGACCCCACTCTTGTACAATAATCTTTCACAAATTGCATCTAAAGCCACATTTTGCCTCTGATGGAAGAAAACTATCAGCTAGACGATTTTTAAAGATCGTTTACATAAACAATAGACACACTGCTGTAGTAACTTGTTGAGAACAAGAAAATTGTGCACACTTCTGAGACTTCTAAAATACAGAAATATTTGGCAACATATCCTCAAATGGTCTGGCTATAGTCATGTCCAGGAAAATCTGGGGTTCCGATGCATGCAACATTCTGGTTAACTGAAAACTGCCAGTTTTTTGGTCCATACTAGTCTCATCATCTTTGACAATTCTTACTTTAAAACTGATTTCAGCAAGTGAAGCGACAACTATCATCGTCTGGCTGTTTAGGTTTTCCAACTCTTTAGATCCCACAGAAACGGACATTTGCTCTATTTTTATTGTTTTTTATTTTGAGCTATTTTTATTCTGTTTTCTTCTGGCTCTTGAAGACCTGTGGATTTTTCACAGAGGTTTTTTTGAGGCGCTGGCACATCAATTCAAAAGTGAAGCAAAAACACCAATCTAGCGGACAAGATTCAGTATTTCTAGTGACGGCTTAAAGGCCACGGTAGACCCACGCTTGTTTCTAAATCAGTTCTCGGAATTCTCCATTTGCTTTTCCAGACATCCCTGAGAGGGGCCCAAACACTGCAGGCTTCTGTTTGGTTTTATTTCTTGTTTTTATTTTGTAGTTATTCTGTCCCTCTTACAGCAGAGACCAGAGTAGTTTGTATCGTATTGACTAATATTCCGTATCCAGATTGGCAACCTGTGGACGGAATTCTGCCTGATGTGATGTGTTGGGGCCAAGATACACATACCAGGAAATATTCCGATTTCGGAACAAAAAATAAGAACACTTTGAAAACACGGCTATAAAGAGCAGAGGCGGCTTGGGCTGGGTCACTGTATCTGAAACACCAACGTTGCTTTTTTATCCAAAATACTTTGAGGTCTGCTCCAGGTACCGCAAGCAATGTGAGCATTTCCTCTCCCACTCCTTCTGCTGAAATGAATCCTTCTTCATCAGAAGTGGGGAAATAGCTCAGAAGCACCATCCAGATTTGGTGGGAGCTTTGGCGCTGCACAGAGTTTCAAACCATATAATGGTTTATCATCCTCCCTCTCCTTTGCTGCATTCAACAAGCAGGGGACCTGCCAAAATCCTGCTAAAAATATCCTCGGCATCTGTAGTCCATCAGCCATCTCTGGCTGATTTGGATGGGTAATTGACCTTTTGAGCAGGTGGACAGCCAGAAATTTATTTTCTTCCCCTGCATTGAGTCTAAGTTGACTTAAAACAGATGTTCCCCCAATGCCGATTCGACATGTATAATGGAAATACTACCAAGCGCTGTTCAAGGGGCTGTTCGAACCCAGAATGAACAAAGAAGGGCCCCCTGGTATTCCAGGGCTGAAGGAGTTAAGTAAAGCCACCTTCCTCCTCAGGCTGAAAACCAGGAGGTACCTCTTACAGGGGAAATAGGAAAGGAAGCTGTCACTTCTTATTTTCAGGTTTGCAGAAAAGCCTTTTTTTAAATGTAAACATTCATTAAACTAATTTGAAGTTGTCATTACTCTCCACCCCTGCTGTTTTATATCAGATTATTCCTAAGTGCTTGGTGAAGAATCCCATAAAGCCACACTCGATTCCTCTGCAGGGGATAATCGCATAGTTTGCGCTGTGATTTACACCGCACGGCACCAGGAAGGGTCCTCAACTTTGAAAGGCCTTGGTTCCCTGGCAAACAGTCTCTGCTTTCCCTAAGGAAATAAAATTCCAAGTGTCCCTCCACAACTATTATGAGGTCCCTATTACCTTTTGTCCATCCAACTGAAGATAATTAAAAGCGGTTCAAAGCACATGCCAGAAAGTATTGGGCATTTTATTAATAAACGGAGAACCAAGAAAATGATATGTCCCATTATGGTTTTAAACTGTAAGGTACACTTATGCTTCTTCCTCACTTGCCCTCTCCCCAGTCTCCCCAAGTTTCAGTCTGGGGCCCCCAGTCTCCCCAACCTTCAGTCTGGGGTGGCCAGTCATTCTTTGCTCTGAGATCACGTGGGGTGAAGAGGTATATTTCACCCTTGCATCTTCTAGCTGAAGGTTTGCTGATAAGGGCATCACAAAGACTACTCACCCTTGAAGAAAATGATTCTAAGGTGGGGAGATGCTATGAAAAGAGTGCAGGCACTAGGGGCGAGGCCAGCATCTGAAGTCCCACTTTGCCAACATCACAGTGACCCTCACTTACTGTACGTCCCATTATGTAATGGGAATCACAGTGTCTACCAAGTAAAGCTACCCCAAGTTTGACAGGAGGTGGCTTCAAAGAGCCCAGTACAGAGCCTGCCAGAGAGGCATATTAGCTATGATCAATAATGCTGTTAACATGCTCAAAACTTTAACAACCCGAAGAGAAGTACCCCTGAGCAAAATTAGGATGTAGGCAGTTTGTTTTCAGTGCAGCTATAACTTTTTGGTTTCTTTCCTCCTGTTCTTTGCCCCTAAATCCTAGGAACCAGTGCTACTGTGGATCAGTCCTTACAGCCTTAAAACGAACCTGTTCTCTGTCCTGACGTCTCTAAATGTCGCTTTCTAAACAAACTAACTCTCATCTAAACATGAGCATCTTCTAGTTGTAAAATGAGTATCCCCGCAGGTAAAATTTGCATGTTGCAAGAGATCTGAAAGCTTTAAACCCAAGGTGGCAAGTGCTTTGGTACTTACACCAGTCCCCCCACACTCACAGCACACATTCCGAGTGGATCGTGGAACTCCGTCCTTTGGAATCCAGACAGGACTTCAGAGTCCTTCTTAACATTTTAGGCAGGCATTGGGGTTGACACATGAAGTGAGACCTGGTTGTCATTTCTGCCTCAACATAAAGGATTGAGAGGCACTCAGTACCATGGCCACTCAATGTACCCCCCTTGCATTCAAGGGACATGTCCCTTAGAGAAGCTGTGTGGTACAAATATGAGTGTGTAAGTCTGAATTCCAGTCTGAATATTCTGCCATTTACTAGTTGTGCAAGCTTCAGCATATTCCTTAGCCCCTCTGTGCTTATTTTTTTATCAGTAAAATAACAACATCTATTTCTTTTCTTTTTTTACAGAGTGTCGCTCTGCAGCCAGACTGCAGTACAGAGGCGCAATTTCGGCTCACTGCAAGCTCTGCCTCCCGGGTTCAAGCAATTCCCCTGCCTCAGCCTCCCAACTAGCTGGAACTACAGGCGTATGCCACCACACCCAGCTAATTTTTGTATTTTTAGTAGAGACGGGGTTTCACCATGTTGTCCAGGATGGTTTCAATCTCTTGACCTCGTGATCTGCCCGCCTTGTCCTCCCAAAGTTCTGGGATTACAGAGGTGAGCCACTGCGCCTGGTCACAACATCTATTTCATAGTGCTTTTGAGTGGATGGAAGTTCTCAGAATGCCCCGTGGCATACAATAAGCTTTAATTAACCAACGTTACTTTCGATAAAATTATTGGTCACTGTCCCTCAACTCACAGCACACACCTACCTCTCCGAAAGTGCCTACAGAGAGACCAAGAGTCTTAACAAACAGAGACTATGGACTAAAGCTATTCATCATCCAGTGCCAATGGCCTCACTGGTTACATTAAACAAAGATGAAATTGCAGCTCAGTTCATAATTTGGCTTACAAAAGGAGACTAGGAAATACTCCTCAAGTGCCCAGTTGCTTTTAAAGATGTAAGAAATATATCACTGCATTCTTCTTGGTTTACCAAACACTTCAAAGGGAGTCATCTTGCTATTCATTACCAGTCAGTGGTGGTCAGATATAATAAGATGCCACTAAGCACAAACTGGAAAAATGCAACCATTACGTGGGGCTTTCATCCATCTTCAGTGGCGTCAGAAAGCATGCCCATCCATGCTGATACCATCACTTCAGTTTTCAAGAGTCTCGTCAGTTAAGAGCCAGTGGCCAAAAGCCTCTTTGGAGAGGGAAATGTGCTATAAAAGTCATGCCAGTCAGTACTCACAGTGACGCCAGCAGAAGAGCACTGTAGTATTCTGCAATTTCCAAGACTATTTTTGGAAATACTGTAGATAGACTCTCACCAAGTTCAAGGAAATGAACTATCTCCCTCTCCAAGTATAGATGAGGACAACGGTGCTTGACACAGAAACAAGGATGGATTAACTACACGTCTGGTTTGTATCCAGAAATATAATCAGTTTAAGCCTGTTCAGTTTCAGTTCTTTATCAGCTTTGTACAAATAAAATAATAAAATAAAATGGAACCTATTCAATAAGGAATTGCCAAGGACAAAGTTTAAATGAATGAACTCTCAGTGTACCAAAAGCAACATTTCTGGGGGAAAATAAAGAAACTGAACTTGATAAATTACTGAAGTTGTTAAGAAAGCTATTTTTGTGTGTGGGAACCATTCCAAATTATTTTTAAGTAACAAAAGGATGATGTTGTCTTCTATACACGTGGTAGAATTATTAACAGAACAACTTTTCAAAATGTTTCAAGATTACTAATTTTTCAAGGCCTCCAAATTTCTGAGAGTACCTGGGAGGCTGAGGCAGGAGAATTGCTTGAACCCGGAAGGTGGAGGTTGCAGTGAACTGCAGTAGCACCACGGCACTCCAGTCTGGGCGACACAGCAAGACTCCGTCCAAAAGCAAAAAGAAGATTGAGATTGCAACAGCAAATTCTCAAACACTGTTGAGTTTCTACTTTATGTATTCCAGGTGTCAAGCTCTGCATCTCAATATCAAGATCAAACCCATATTGGTGAGCTGGTAGTTAAAGTGTTTGAGAACAGGTAGTTGACAATATAGTTGATGTGCTCACTTAAGCAATTACACACTAGATTAAGGACTTCAACACGAGGACGTCTTTCATGCTGTATTTTATGGTTAAACAGTGCATTTCAGGATGACAACAAACAGTAATAGCATATTCATGAAATTTTAGGATGAAATCGATTTCTTGCAAACACAATTATTGTTACGTCATTCTCCCATCTGTTTATGACTCGTGTGAATTAAATTAAAACCACAATTTCACATTAATTTAGTGTCATTTTCAAAAGGAGGCATTTCCTAGAAAGCTTACGACTGATAACAATCTCCAGAAATCAGAGCATTATTGACAAGAAGTCATAAATCTGTACGGTAGTTGTTGTTTTACTTTTAAATCAGATTTAAGGTGTTATGTGTTATCTTTACTGATCTATATTTCTAGATTTTGACATGTCCAGAGGGTATGGAGAAGAGTAAGCCCTTCTCTTGTTCTTCTGTAAATAGAATTTCCAGAGTTAGCAAATAAAAATACAGAATCTTCATTGACATTGGAATTTTAGATACACAACAAATTCCTTTGTTAGTATAGAATAAAATAATATTGTATAAGTATATCATAAACATTGCCAGTCTGCACACAGATACTGATAGGTAAACCCAAAGACAGAAGTTTAGCTCAACCAAAATAAGGACTAGTTGATTGATTATATAAATTACACACCCAAGGAAATTTTTTTCCATCTAGGGATTAAGCCAGCTTCATGAAGGTCAAGTTATTTTCATTCACAAGATGTGAATTTCTTTTCAATTCCATATATCATGACTGATAAACCTGCCTCCTCCTTCCCTTCCTTCCTTCCTTCCTCCCTCCTCTCCATCCCTCTTTTTTCCCTTCTTCCCTCTCTCCCTTCCTTCCTTCTCTCACTACATTCATCACTGACTTTTAATAAACGGTAACACCGCAATAATCACACAATTCAAAAGTCTGTATTTATCCAGAGTTTACTACATGCCAAATGGGATACTAAAAGCAGCTTGTTTTAGCCTCACAGCAACTCTAGATCTAGGAATTATTTTTTCTGTCTCATTTTATGTAAAGAAAATCGAGGCTAAGAGAGGCAAAGAAAGTTATCCCACGTCACACATCTTGGAAGGGGACACGCCTGTATCTGCCTGACTCTCTCTATCCAGGTATACACACTATCCTGGAAGTGCAACAAATGAAGAAGGAGGATTTTTTTTTTAAAGTAAGATATATTTCCTACCCTGGCTAAGCTCACAGATTAGTGTGGAGGAAAAGTGATGTTTCCAAAATCACCTTTATGCAGTCAGATTTGCAATCACTATGAGAATAGCATTGTGAGCATGAATAAGAGCCGGAGAAGTCGCAAACGGCGAACTGAGTGACCTGGCCCAGGGATAGTGATGAGGTATTCGTATTTCTAATAACATGGAGGGCTATCCCTACACATTAGGGATATGGAAATAGTTCAGATGATACAACAGGTGAGTAAATGGAGGCTCAGCGGAACTTGGCAAGATGGCAGAGCTGGGACCAAGCAGAGCTGGAATTCAAGCCTGGGTCTTTCTAAGTTCTTCACCATCCAGGTCTTCTACCTTGCCTATTCTGAGCTCCCTCAGAATGCAAGTCATGTGCTAGCCTGTAATACCATAGCAGACCGCTTTCTCCAGTTCCCATTTAGCAGAAACTTGAGAAACATCCAAATTGTCATTCAGAGATCAAAGGACTCACATTGGTGCCCCCCAAAGTCACCAACTATCTGAAGGTAATGAGAGAGTTAAAATGGATCACATCTCCAAGTGTGGCTCAGCTCAGCCACGGGAAACACAACAGCAATAATAATGGTGTTTACAGAAAGACTCTGACGAGAAGGGGCCCGAGAATTGAACCTATCACACGAAACTAATGCTTAGCAAAAACAGTTGGTAAAAATGCTATGGCCGGTGAATTATAGTGGTCTCCTTTTCTCTTTGATAATTTGGGGCAATTGCATCCAAATTCTAGTCCATTGATTTCCACTCCAATTCATGCCCCCATGCTGGGGTGAGTCAGCTGGCATACACGTAAGTTTGCCATTGGAAGACTGGCGATGTATCCTGAAAGAGGTCCAGGCAATTCTTGTCTCAACCATTAAAAGCAGAACTATAATACCGCTTCACACTACCCTCCGAAGGACTCTCAGCGTGTAAGAGAACCCGCGCTAGCACTCCCCAAGCAGTCATAGCAGATTAGTGGGTTAAGCTCTTCAATTCAGCCCCATGGCTGCAAAATCACTTCTGCTGTTTTCTAGAACTCCTTCACATTTTTCCTTTAAATTTGTAAAAGTGAGTGATGATACCAACGACATTTTCAAAAGTGATAGATAATAAATATCCAGTCCCTATAAACACACTACTATACACACTCCTTAATTTTAGCACCACGTTTTGTAGGTTTGAAGTGCCCAGCCTGCCTGAAAGGCTGTCTTTAGCTTTTAACTATTCCTATGACAATTTGGGAGACACAAATATTTGTCCTTTAAAGAAAATCAAGTTCAATCTCACCATATTTTCAAGATCATAGAGACTCAGCAAGAAAGACTTCTTGAGTTAAAGGGATAACGTAGAAAAGACTTCTTCCAGCTAAAAGGCATAACCCTCAGTGAAGGGGGACTGGCAATGTCTGGAGGTATTTGTGTTTGTCACAACAGGTGGAAAAGATGCTACTGGCATCTGGTTGGTAGAAGCCAGGGATACTGCTAAATATCCTACAATGCTCAGGGCAGATCCCAACAAAGAACTGTCCAGCCCCACATGTTGGCAGTGTCAAAGGTTCAGAACCCCTGTTCTCAAGTTAACTGATTAAGCTTATAATGCCTTTGCCCCATGCAACGCTCTGCCCCAGATGAAATTTACCTACTCTTAACCCAGGGGACAAGGCACAGATCTCATGCAGGACACTACTTCACACATGGGTCCAAGGTGACTCCTCCTTGCATTACAATCATTCTTCAAAGAATGTACCAATTTTCATGAGAATTCACTTTTCTTCAGGGGTTCTATTTTCCACTCCGAAGTTTAAGTGTTCTGGGGTAACCTCCGATGAAAAGAAATGCTGTTTTTTTTTTTTTTTTTTTTTTTTTTGTCTACTGAGAGCCTATTATTTAGCACTAAAGACTAAAGAAGGGAAAACTTTGGTAAAAAGATAGGGAGGTGCTGATGGGTGGTTTTACAGGATGAGAATTTAATGGGTATAGTGGTTTTTTTTACAAGCTGAGTTGTGCTAAGCTATTTAAATTAGTAATTCTACCAATTAACGCCTTCTATTTCATGGAAAGTACTTGCTAAATAGAAGATTAGGCAACAGATCAGAGAATGAAAGAATTACTGAAATGGAGCTCAAATATTTATGAGAAATTTACATCTGGGAGACTTCCCTCTTCTTATCCCTGCTTCCGAAGGGAAATCCATAAGGAGATGATAAAGAGCAAAGCTTAGTCCTTAACATCCAGAAGCCTAATAAGTCTGACTCGTTTTGAGTTTTAGGAAAGAAGAAATCTTTAGGTTACTACATATGCTTGGTATTGCCATAAAATAGACTGATTCCGGCCGGGCGCAGTGGCTCATGCCTGTAATCCCAGCACTTTGGGAGGCCGAGGCGGGCGGATCACAAGGTCAAGAGATCGAGACCATCGTGGTCAACATGGTGAAACCCCATCTCTACTAAAAAAATACAAAAGTTAGCTACTTGGGAGGCTGAGGCAGGAGAATTGCTTGAACCCGGAAGGTGGAGGTTGCAGTGAGCTGAGATAGCACCACTGCACTCCAGCCTGGCGCCTGGTGACAGAGAGAGACTCTGTCTCAAAAAAAAAAAAAAAAAAAAAAAGACTGATTCCATAGGTCAAATCGAAAAATTAAATTCACTATTCATAATTTCTTGCCCTTGGGTGTTTGCTCTGGCTATTTATTGATCTGTAGGAAACAACCCAAAACATATGTCTTTAAACAATATCAACTGTTTATTTTGCCCATGAATCTTCAGTTTGGACAGGGCCTTGGGGTGGGGGATGGGAAGTCACTTATTTCTGATTCTCGGTATCTGGCGCCTCAACTGGGATGACTTCCAACGAATGGAGGTTGGCCATCTCCTGCTCCACAAGGCATCTCCACATGGCTAGCTGGGCTTCCTTCAACTTGACAGCCTCAGGGTAGTCAGACGTTTTATACAGCAACTCAGCCACATCCTTTTGGTCAAGCAAACCAAAAAGTGTAGCCTAGATCCAGGGGAAAATGAATTCATCTCTACCTTTCGATGAGAGGAGTGGAAAAGAGTTGACATTCATCTTTATCACAGTGTGAACTCAGCAAATATATGATGTTAACCAGAAAGGCTGGCTAATTCAGCAATATAAACCAAAATAACAGAAAACAGCAAGTGTCCTGGTAATCTTTGTTATTGTTTGCTTTATTCAATTAAATGGTGCACATCTGAGGAGGAATATTTTTTTCTTCTACCTGTTTTGTTTCATATGGATTATTTAGTTTTATATTCACCGGCTATTATTGAACATTTATACCATTTTTGGTCTCTGATGAAATATATAAACTCTATGGGAAAGCTATTTTCAGGGTGTTTTATCAGCCTGATTAGTAAGTAGAAACACACTGCACACATAAACTCTCAAACTACAGAAAATCTCACTTCGTATTTGTTGTAATTGCCTTTATTCTAAAACTTACACTGCATTTTATAACACAATTTCTTCAGTTAATTTTCTACCACTCTTTTATGATTTTTCTTTATCTGTTTTAAGACAAGGGTCTCACTCTGTCGTCCAGGCTGGAGTGCAGAGGCGTGATCATAGCGCCTTGCAGCCTCAACCTCCTGGTCTCAAACAACCCTCTTGCCTCCCTCACCTTCCTAAATATCTGGGACTTACAGGCACACAATACCATTCCTGGTTAATTATTTTTAATTTTTTTGTAAAGACAGGGTCTTACTATATTGCCCAGGCCGGTCTCGAACTCCTGGACTCAAGGGATCTTCCCACCTTGGCCTCTCAAAGTGTGAAGATTACAGGTGTGAGCCACTGTACCAGACCCATCAGTCTTTTAAAATCTGTAATTAGTTCCAGAAATGAATGTATTCACAGGATTAAATCTGAAATTGCAACAGGCACATTTTGGAAAGACTTCTCCCTGTTATCACCTTGAAATGGAAATCACCCCAAAAGCATTTTCCTCCTCTAGGATGCATCTGAACAATCTGTACAAAAGCCTGAAACTCTTGAAAATACCAAGTAAGAAAGATAAGAAACTGGGATAGCCGGGGGATACGTTTTGCAGGCCTAACTAAAACAATAGCGATTTAAGTAGCTATCGTATAGACACTTGATGAATCCTTTTATGATCTCTGAAAGATTCTCACTGCAGCATGCTTTTGTGGGTAAAGAGCTATATATTGGTACATGCAGCTCATAATTATATCAGCCTAACCGCAGCCAACACTGACAGCCTAACACATTAAAGATTTTATACAGCCAGTGCCGAACATAGCTTCCTTTATTGGCTCAGAGAGCAGGTATCAATTATAATGAGGTAATAAAATTTGCAAGCACTGTTCATGTCCTGCTCTGATTTTTTTCCCCCTCTCTCCTTGAGATAATAACAGCAGAAAAAGGGGAAAGAAAAATCCTCTTAGTTCTAACCACTGATTCTTCGAAAGCTCTCACTTTTCTATGGCTGGGGTGCTATAAAGCTGTTTGCTTACTGGAGTTTTCGGGCTGGCAAACACTTCCAACCTAAATAGAAGCTGCAAATTTCTGAAGCACACCTTGCACGTCAGAGGCTCCAGGATTAATGGTTTGCATTTGCATAACTATAAACTTAAGGTAGAGCTTCCCAAGCCTGCATCCTCTAAATTGCACTCACTGATGAGATGCAAAATCCTCTAAAAGCGTTCCCCAACCTAAACCAATTTGTAAAGTTGTTTTGTTATTTAAAACATTAAAGAAATTAAAGTGATCGGAATATAATTAGATTAATATTCATATCTTCCAAGTTGCTTTAATTCTAATATTAAAAAGATTAAATATCCACTCAGAGGATTAAGCAAAAAGTCAAGCAATAGCAACACATTTACATTACCTTACTGTGCAAATTATAAACCTAATTAATCTAAAGTTTCCTACAAATTGAATTGGATATTCATTTGCAGTCTAACACAACTTGAGGTACTTAAAATTCACTCCAGGATCGTTTCCTTACGTGTGCACTGAGAAGTAGGGCCACGTTGCTGGGATGCAGGAATCACATCAAAATTGTTTCATTCGAGTTCTGATCGGTGGAAATTAAATCTCAACATAAAGTTACGTAGGGAAAAAACTTAAAGACTTTGTAATCATGTATGTATGCATTAATAAGACACACCCTGGCCTCCCCATCTAGTTCCTGTCGATAAAATAGAAAAAGCAATCTAGCTGTTCCTTCCTAAAAGCTTTGAGTTCATGTTTTAGCCCTAATACTATGAAGAACGTGATCAAAACATTTCATCCTTTTTGTCTGGTCTTTAACTAAGGGCATCTAAAAAGCATGTAGTTACTTTGCTCTGTAACCCTGTTCCCACCCACCTTTGTCACCTCTCTGACTGTCCAACCAACCAGCACCTCAACTCCCAAATACACAAACATACTCCCAGGGTCCCCATGAATCAGTTAGATCAACTGTGTCGATTTCAGATCAATTGCGGATATATTAGTAATTCCCTTCTTGCCATCCACTTCTTAAGCAATAGGATGATACTTATAATACCTTTCTGTTTTTCCAGCACTATCTGATTTTCCTGGATTACTGAGCTCAACCTATTACCATTACAATATTCCCCAATATTACAGCTCTCTTTCCAGGTACATTTTCTGCCAACTTGAACTGAGATGTGACCATTACCTCCCTCTGGCCAATAAACTATGAGTGGAAGGGATAATGATTCCTCCCAGGCAAATGCTTTAAAAACTATCTTTTGTCAAGTTCTGTTTTTTCTCTGCCTTGGAAATCAGTAACATTCCAGAAAGCAAGTCTTCCATCCACCTAAGGCCCATAATGGACACAGAACATGAGGAAGAAATGAAGCGCTGTGGTTTTGAAGTCGCCATGATTTGGGGTGTTATTTGTTACCCCAACAAATCTAGCCTATCCTGCCAGATACGGCTTCTCAGGACTAATACCTGATAACAGTCCCTGTTCCTCATTGTACAGGTGATAAAAGATAATCAACCTCTCTAATTCTCAATTCCCTCATCTGTAAAATGGGAATAATGTACTACATTTTTTCTCAGCTGCTTGTTGGCTGAATTGAGATAGTATATATTTAGCACCTACGTCATGAAAAGCACTCTGTTGAACAGTAACTCTTGTTATGATCATCCCCTTGTAGAGAAGGGAGACAATGCAAATCAAATTCAATTGCTGGAATGAAAAGATGACACTAAAGGAATCTGAGGCAGTGACTGCCTAGCTGTTCACTAGTCTTCACACTACCTGCCACCCATCCAGCACAGAGCAAACTACATTTCCCAGTCTCCCTTGCAGGCAGGCATGGTCATGTGACTGAGCAGCCAATGACAAAGCCTTATTGGATTGGAGTATGTGGCAACCTCAGAAGGTCTTTGTTAGTCACAAGGAAGCCACAGAATGGCAGGAGCCTGGGTTCCTGAATCACCAAGATCAGCAAGAAAGTGTCTTGCTGATCAGAGCAACTGTTGTGGATTTCATGTTAATGAAAAACAAATGTACTGATTTAAGGCATTATGCACTTAGGTTTTCATACGGTCTCCTGTGCTTAATGCAAAAGTTATTGGTGAATCCATTTCCCAAGAAAAAGTTTCTCCTTTTCACAGAAAGGCAACATGTAACTCCTCTAAAGATAACTTCTTCTCCCAATAGACTTCAGCTTCAGGTCACACATGTATTAACAACTGATCAGCATGAAATAACCCAGGAGTAGGGCTACAATCACACCTATTTATTTTATTGTTGTGAAGGCAACAAATATAATGGCTACAGCTTCCTTGGGAATAATCTTGCTATAAGCGTTAACGGGTGAAGAGCTACGACTGGTGATTTGGGTGAGTGTCCTGTGTTCACAAGGAGCACTCAAGGCTGCTAATCTGAGCTGTAATTTCTCATTTCTCCTCAACCGCTTTGCCTTTTATGGGACTTATATTGATGAATGCAGATGATAACTGTCAGCTCACCTGGTAAAGCTCAGTGCAGGAAGTTTAACAATTCATCTCGTGTCTCCTAAATGCGGGCGAAGAGAAGAAAGCTCTGGGTCTTCCACAAGTTCCATCCACCCTGTTCTCCTCACTTCCTCTCTTACCTACCTCCCCCAACCTATTTTGCTTCACTCATTTTGCCAGATTGGTATTTTTTATTGTAATGGAAATCACATCACTCCTGTTCTTAAAATTCATCAGCAGCTTCTTATGCAACTCCAATACAAGCACCAAGTCTCGGGCTGGAGGGACATTTCTTCACCCTCTCTGGATCCATGCCCTGGGCTCTGTAACTGCAGTCCCCGCCCTCTCTAACTGTGAGCTCAGCCATGTGATTTATCTTGGGTATCCACGTGCAATAGAGGAATGGGTATGCCAACTCTGAATCTAGACTTCAAGAGACCTTATGTGTTTTGACTTGCTGTCTTGCATTTCTGCCCTTGTCATGAGAACGCTATGCCTGGTCTAACCCCTGCTGGTCCCACAAAGAGGAGAGACACGTGGAGGAGAACCACCCCAGCTAACGTGCCCTCATCCAGGTTCAAACTAGGGCAGAAAGCCCAGTTGATGCAAAGATGCAGGAACAAAACAAGCTGACCCACAGATACAGGGAGAAGCCCCACCAAGACCAGCAGGACCAGCAGGGCAGGGCAGCCAAGGCCAGCCCAGTTCCGCTGAACTCCACACACATGTGAGAAGTAAACACTGATTTCTGTGAGCCACTGAGTTGCACACGGTTTGTTATGCAGCAGCAGCAACCGAGCCACTGGCCTAGGCTTCATTTTCGAAGCTCTAATGACCTGTTTAACCTCATCCCATTCCAGTTCTTCAGTGTGCCCTCCCCTCTGCAATCACACTGGCCTTCCCTTAGGTCCAAACATACATGTTTTTCCTTGCCCTGGAGTCTTTGCACGTACGTTTCCTCCCTGATGGAACCACACACTTTTATCAGTCCATGCCTTTCCCCATGGCTGGCGACTGCTCACTCTTCATATTTTAACTCAGATGTAATCTTAAGAGAAAGCCTCTCAACAATGCCATCTTGGCTTGGCATTCCTGATTACTGTTTGCAGAGTATCCCAGCTGTGCTGCAAATAAGTGAAGCTTTGCCAAAATAGTGATGCCCCTCAGGGTTTTGGATCCTACAAGTGCCAGCCTTGAGCAGCCTCATCCACATGACTCAGTTGTGCCAAATAAATCTCCTGTGTGTGCCCCAGTGTAAAAAAGCAGTGCCTGCTGCTTGCACTTTTATGCTTACTTCCTTGACAGCACTTTCTACAGTCCAAAATTACCCTTTAGCTTTAAAAACAACTCAATTATTTGTCTTTAGTCTCTGTTTCAATCCAGTAGACTGAAGGTTGGCAAAATCTGGCCCTCCTCTTGTTTTTGTAAATAAAGTTTTATTGGCACACAGCCGCAGCCATTCATTATGTAACAGCCATGGCTGCTTTTGAGTTACAGTGCCAGAACTGAGTAGTTGTGATGGTGACTGTATGGGTCACAAAGCCTAAAATATGTGCTATCTAGGCCTTTACAGAAACAGCCTGCTGACCACTGCACTAACGTATAAACTGTCAGAGAACAGAAACCTTGTCACTTTTTTATCTCGGGCATCTAGCATAGTGCCTGTCCCTAAGGGGAGCTCATTGCATATTCGTCCAGAGGACTCCAGCAAATGCCTGTGTTTAACTCCCATCTCTGTACCAAAGCCGGGGGCCTCTTCGTTTGGGGATGGTGGTAGAGATGTGCCATATTGCAGCTCAGCCTGGAACATCAGGGCAGCTACGACACTGGTGACCACTACGTGGCACTTGCATTTCTCAGAAAGGCGGTAATGAGGCTCCTACCTCCACTGGCAGCAGCCAGAGTGCTGGGTCTGCATCTGCTGCAGGCAAGACAATTTCAAAGTTTGAAGAAATGAGAACAACTCCAAGTTTAATTTACTCAAATATGCAATTGATGCTTTAGAGTATAATTATCAGAAAAAAAGAAAAAAAACCACAACACACTGTTTAGCATACGTTATGTTAATGGCAGGTTAGGATGGCCCACTGTGCATAATTTAGCCAAACAATTGATACCAAATTTTAATATATATATATGATTACTGCTACAGAAACGAAGCACCAAGACAAAGCACAGGAGAGCTCATAATAGGCACATATGAACTCTGAGGCCCTAATTGCATCACGGGGGAGGGTAAACAGTTGCTGCTGAACCAAGCAGAAAATGGGGGTAATTTGTACACAGGTAGAGTGGCTGTCCAGGTGCAGCGGCATGTGTGTGGGGCTGGAGGGCTGGGGCCCCTGGGCTGCCATCTGGGCTTCGCAAGGATGGAGAGGTTCAGGATGACTTTTCTCAGCTGAAAACTCAACCTCCAAGCTCTACACAGGTCAGCTCCCTCCTGGCCTGCCCTCCAGTTCAAAAATAGAAAGTCCAAGGCTAGCTTTTTGAAGGAAGCTTCTCCATGCTCCATGAAATAGAAACTGATTTTCCATGTCCGCAATCTGAGGCCCATTGCCCTGTGTCTTCCCCTGATGTCCCAGAAGACGTGAGTTCCTGGCCTCTTAAGGAGCAGAGGGATGCCAGTCTATAGCCATCTTGACCACAAGTGATGTTTTCAGGAGAGCATATAGTGAGTTCTCCCTGCAACTCCTCTATAGAGATGAGATTTTGCAATAGGCAATCGCTTAGTTATATTCTGGCTCCAAATACAGAGTCTGTGAATCTGAATCAAGGAGTTGTCAGATTTCTTTCTTTCCTTCCCTCATTTATGCAGGACTACAAATCTGCTCATGTCATGGTCTTTCTGTGAGCCAGTCATCAGATCATAACCAAATGTCACCGAGTACCTGGAATACAGCTGCCCTGTGACGTTTACCTTCCGTCTGCATGACCCAGAACAAACTGACAAGCAAAAAAGAAATAAGGACAGTCTTAGGAGATAGTCATCCAGTTCTGACTTCCAGAACTGTAAGGGAATCGATTTGTGTTATTTTATGCCACTAAGTTTGTAGTAATCGGTTACAGCAGCAATAGGACACTGATACGCGTGGAAACCCTGAGAGGCAGTTCAAGAGACGATGAAGATACTTGTCTGTTTACATCATTTCTATCTGCCAGGCTTTCATAAAACTTGGTAGACCAGGCTGACATTGCTCAGTCGATCATTCAATTAATCAATTAACCAAAGGATCAATATTCATCCGGTCTATTTCTGGCCTTGTCAAATTCAGTAGCAAAACCACCATAAGCTTTTTAGCATTGCTGCTTATGGGAATCTAAGAAAATACTTTAGACTATTAAGACTTGCTTCTCACACAAGTATTTCTGGCTTTTATATAGGTGGTGAATCCATGAGGGTAAGGACCATTTGTATCTTGTTCCCTTCCCATCCTCAATGCCTTGCCTATGTTTAACCCTCAGTAAATATTTATTGACTGAATGAAAGAATTTAATGAATGAATGAATGAATGAATGAATACACAAATGAATGGTTGGCAGGGTGTCATGCTGGTTGAAAGGAGAAGCAATATTTGTGGATGCCAAGAGCATCTGCAAATTAAATGGCTTTGCAAATTTCTGATGAAATGTCAGTTGCTTTATTGTTTAAACCAAAGGGTCAGGTATCTCAGGCTGGGGGGTTAGTTTGAAACGGAAGGGATATAATGAGTTGTGAGTTGTTTAAGAATCTGAGTAACCAGTAGTATTATGAATATGAGAAGTACAGAGAGGTAGCAAACAGAAGGACTAGAAATGGAAGAAGAATTGGACAGAAAGAGACATTTATCATCGTGCAGTCCTGGGACAAACTGAAGTTGCCCACACACCCAGCTCTGGAATTCTGTGTGAGAGAAAGAGGTGGGAGCTGAATAGCTGCAGGAATAGTCTACTAGAGCCGGTTCAAAATCTCCTTTTGAGTTGAGCCAAGCTATGCTCACCATGGAGTCCTCCTGGTGAGACAAGAAAGCGTTGTTCCTCTGTGTACTGGGGAGGAACTGGGAGAAACATGCCATGGCGGGCTCTCTCACCCTCTTCCCACCATGTGAAGATGCAGAAGAAGAGCAGCCCTCTATGAGGCAGGAGCACAGCCTCCCCTAGACCATGAACCCTCCAGCGCCTTAATCCTAGACATCTCAGTCTCCAGACTGTGTAAAATAATTGCGGTTGAAGCCACCCAGTCTGTGATACTTCTGTCATAGCAGCCTGAACCGATAAAGAAGGGAAGAACCAGAGAGAAGGACTAATTTTTCTTGATCATCTACTATTTGCTGTGCTACTACATCCCTGGGCTGAGAGCTTTACAGTTCAGGGGAAAAAAGGAGGTAGAAAACGGCAGAGACGATCAACTAAACACTAGGATACATACTGACAATAAAAATAACAGTGGCTGTTTCTCTTGAGCAATGTACATGTGCTGAGCACAGTCTTCCAAGGGAGGATTATTCCTACTATACAGAAAACTGTGGACGAGTACAGTGGCTCATGCCTGTAATTCCAGCACTTTGGGATGACAAGGCAGGCAGATCCTCTGAGCTCAGGAGTTCAAGATCAGCCTGGCGAATGTGGTGAAACCCTGTCTTTACTAGAAACACAAAAGTTAGCCAGGGATGATGGTGTGCACCTGTAATCCTAGCTACTTGGGAGGCTGAGGCATGAGAATCACTTGAACCCTGGAGGTGGAGGTTGCAGTGAGCGGAGATCATGCCACTGCACTCCAGCCTGGGCGACAGAACAAGACTCTGTTTCAAAACAACAACAACAACAACAAAAAACAAGGTCCACAGAGATTCCATCACTTGCCCACAACAATGCAGTTAGTAAATGACTGAGCCGGGATACAAAACTCAGGTGCCTCTGCCTCCAAGCCAGTCCTTTTCATTGACGGATAATGTGCATCAGATTATGTTGAGGCCTTAAATTCTGCCTCCGTGTCCTGTTGGGAAATTGAGACTAGGAATGGAGAAATTTCTCATGCAAGTAAGGGAAACTAACAACATAGTCTCTCTTTCTGGAGAGGTCAGCTGGCGACTTTGCCCGTTTCCTGAGAGGATCTTCTCACCCACGCAGATCATGATGTACTTCTCTCTGGAGTGGGAGCCAAGCCACACTCCAAGCTACAAGCTGGACAACTGGGCTGATCCTTGCCAATTAAAATGGAACTCCAGCCTGCTTTCCATTTAGGTCAAACGTCCCATGAGCTTTCAGTGAATCACAGAGGTCGTATATTTAATTCTGTACCCTTAGAAAGCTCTTGCTGAAACGAGATACAGCTACCACATAAGAACTTGGTTCTAATGCATGATTTGGGGTAAAGATTTAATCTAACATTTGGAGAGGTGAATATGAAAGAATTTATGAAAGAATCAATGAATGAATGCGTGCATAAAATTTGAGGCAAAATCTACCATTTGAGAAACTGACAGGAGCAGAGCCGATCTTTCCACAGATCTTAGCATCTTCCAGAGCTCAGTGATGCTAATTTTAACATCTACCCTTTATTAAGCAATTATTATGCACATAAATCCTTATAATCTCATTGATTATCTTAGTAACTCTATGAAATGGGCACTAGCATTAGCCCCATTTTACATGGGGGAGGATGGGGGGCGCTCAATGAGGCTGAGTGACTTTACAGGGTCACAGAGCTGGTACATGGCAGTGCTGGGATTTGAGGTTGGGCTTTAAGATCCTCTCCTCAGCACTCTCTGGCACTGCCTCACGTTCCCTTCTTCAACATCAGTCCCCTCTACAATATTCCTGCTGAGAGACCATGGATTAGGCCATTCTTACCTTGCTATAAAGAATCATCTAGGACTGGATAATACACAGAGAAAAGAGGTTTAATTGGCTCACAGTTCCACAGGCTGTACAGGAAGCATAATGCTGGCAGCTGCCTGGCCTCTGGGGGAGCCTCAGGAAGCTTACAATCATGGCAGAAGGAGTAGGGAGAGCAGGCACATCATGTGACCAGGGCAGGAGCAAGAGACCGGGGCTGGGGTGGGCAGGGGGCGGTGTGCTACACGTGTTTAAATGACCAGCTTCCCCAATAACTCAATTAATATTGTGAGGACAGTACCAAGAGGATGGTGCTAAACCATTCATGAGAAATCCACCCCCATGATCCAATCACCTCCTACCATGCCCCACCTCCAACACTGGGGATGACCTTTTGACATGAGATTTGGGCAGGGACAACATCTAAGCTGTATCACACCAGCAGCTGGAACATCAGTACTTTCAACAACAGATTCTGATGCTAACTCTCCTCCTCCCTTAAGAGTGTTTGTTGAACACCTACACTGTGGGCCTGAGGACTCTTCCCTGAGCACAGCGGACATTTGCTGTTTGGGATTCCCAGTACCTGTTCCCTTTCTTTTGCTTGTAGTATTCCAGTCTCCTGTTGGGAGCTGCACCTCGCCGTGATTCTCAGGCCACTGGGTTTGGGCAGGGCTGACGTCTCTTCCCGGCTCTAGGGGAAAGCATGTATCTCAGGCCTAATCGATGACAGTTCATTGTCCCTGGCCACAACGATCATACTACAGAAGACAAGTGACCAGAATGGTCCAAGCAGAGGACATGAAGGGCAGCCCTGGCCTTTTGCTAAAATTACCGGCGGTGGAGACCAGAGGGGCTCCGCTTCCAGAGTGTGTTCT
The DNA here is from genome assembly GCA_963573385.1 of Cacajao melanocephalus. Lineage (NCBI taxonomy): Eukaryota > Metazoa > Chordata > Mammalia > Primates > Pitheciidae > Cacajao > Cacajao melanocephalus. The sequence continues at coordinate 18,939 of CAUYLG010052724.1, read as the reverse complement.
CTACATCCCCTCTAAGCCTGTCTTAGAATAAAGCTAGCACCGAAGAGATCAAAATTGAGAATCAGAGAAAGAAACGTTTCTGATAATATCGTTTCGGCCTGGATCCAGAGATTGATTCCCTGGTTATGAATCTTCCTCTGCCCAGTGTGTATTGGGCAGCCTGATCCTATTTACATGACGAAAATGATAATGTCTCAAATAACTTACTAAAATGTGGGTTTGTCTATTGTTAGCGATCATTAGGGTTAGAATGCAGCAGGGAGATCTGGAGCAAATTACCTACACATGCAAGCTCTTGGATCCTGGATCCAGCTATGCCCTAACTCAGCCCTACCCCTGGACTTCTCTGTTACTGGTCTAATGTACTCCCTTTTCCTCCCTGAATCTACTTTAAGTTGGGTTCAGCTCTGGCTCTCAACCTCAATGCTGGTCTTAATTTTATCCTCAGAATCCACAAAGAACCAGTCAAAATCCCTGGAGGAAAACTTTTCATAAACCAAAAACCATTTTTTAAAAAGTCCTGATTTCTGCTACCATGTCACCACCTCTATTCATCTGGTAGAGCTTTAATTCACAAAGTTCATTGTAAAGTTTCCTGGTACCCTCACAGGAAACAAGTTATACATAGATTTTTTTTTCATTAAAAAAAACAAAACAAAACTCATGTGGCCATTCAAAGCTACATCTCTCTTCTCTTCAGATGCAGGCAGGCAGAGTCAGCACCTCTCACCTACCCACATGTCCAGGAAGCACCTACCACAGAGGAAGTGGCAGTACCCAGCTCTGATGGGAACTCTTGATGACAGGAGGGTCTGTCCCATTACATCACTGAAGAGCAAAGCTCAAAGACAAGACCAAGAGTGAATCTTAGCAGAGACAGGCAAGAAGGGTGAGAAATGAGGGGGTCTGTAGGTGTTTGCTCATCATGAAATTCTGATGCATTCTTTAAAATCCAGGGACACATGAATAGAAGCAATAAAAGCTGTTTTAATTGAATTTGAGCTGTCATTCTGGGTTTCTTGTTTTGGTTGGCTTTTTCGGTACCTGCATGGTTCAACAGTGTATTAGACAAATGTGCATTTGAGAAATCCTGATCAAGGAGGAAAAGCAGAAGAAGAAGAAAGAAAAAAAAACCTGAGTATTCATGTCCCTTCCCACAAAGTCTTTCTGAAACGATTCTTGCAAAACCTTCTGCCCACTGGAACGTTGTGCATATGATTAACTGCACATGAGTCCAACAGCTTGTGTGTGTAGTTAATTTGCTCCAAATTTCCATGCTGCATTATAACCCTAATGATCGCTAATAATAGACAAACCCACATTTTATTGAGTAAGTAATTTGAGACATATGATTTTTATCATGCGAATAGGATCAGGCTGACCAATTTACACTGGGCAGAGGAAGATAAATAACAGGGGAATCAATCTCTCCAGCACAGACTCTGTCTCTTGGCAAAATAATACACATTGATCAGGAAAGAAGGCCAGCTCTAGGCCCTGCTAGGCAACAAAGTCAATGATCTTCCATGTTGCCAGCCAAAGGGTCAGGCAGGGAGTGTGTTTCCACTCATGATATAATGCAAAAGACAGTGACAAAGCCTCAGCTTTTGGGAGGGTGTAAGAGAGAGTGGGCTTTGGAGTTCATGGACAGTTTTCAACCCCAGCTCTGGCACTCAATCGCTGTATGCATCTAAGCCCCCACCTGTGAATACTTCAGAGACAGTTGGGGGAACGGTGGGTGCAGCTTAACTAAGAGTAAGCAGGTGAAGGCACCTGGCACATAGTAGCTGAAGAGTTAATCAATCCTCTTCCAAAATTTCTGGAACATAAAGAGTAGGACGGAAAGAATATACATTTTACATTTCACATCCATTTTGCAAAACCAGGGTGAATTTCCCATTCATTTCCATAGATGACACCACCAAGGCTCTTAGAGAGGAGAAAATAGTTCCTGGGCTCCCAGGTTCTCCAAACACATGTGAGAAAGGAGAGAGCAAGCAGAGCTTGGATGTAAGTTATTATCATTTCTAGGTTTGTCTGCATTTTGCCAGGAAACTAGAACAAAGGCGTATGGAATGAAAAAACAAAAGCATACAGCATTAAAGCTCAAGCCGTGGACTGAATCTAAGGTCCAGTTTTGCCAGTTTCAAACTGCTTCATGCCCTTGCCATTTGCAGTGATGGTTTCTGCCTTTCTGAGGTAGGATGGCTCCTGGTGGCCTGTTTCTGACCCCAGTCAATTGGAATTCCAATCCTGTACTTCCAGGGTCCAGCCACCCTTCTTTACCTGTCACAGGCCTCAGCCCTCCCTGGCCCCCTGCTAACCAGCTGACGAGTTCTGTGGACTTAACGAGTGTGATCCCTGCTCCATCATCCAGGTTCCTAATGAGAAACTGGAACCTACAGGGCTTGTGTCTACCCAGGACAGGACATTGGCGGGGAAATGCAAGGGGCCTGGTGGGTGGAATCCTTCCATCAGGGAGTAAGCATTCCAGCAAGAAAGGCTTCCCAGAGAGGGCGAGCTCAGAGAGAAGGTGACACACAGAGGCTAGGGGACAAGAGGGAGGGGTAACCAGGAGATGATGAACCTTATGGAGAAAGAAAGCCAAGAATTAAGAGACATCACACATGAGTGCAAAGAAGGGTTCCTCTTCTGCATTGGTTTTTATTTTTATTTAAGTTGGGGCAAGACCATGGGGTCAATCTCTGTATTGTATTAGAGACTGCCAGTAGGTATGTTATATTACACGACAACACACGTAACGAATTACATGTATTCAGGCGTTGCATTCTGGTCATGGTTCTGCTATAGGTAACAGACTGAAGCTGACAAGGGTGAAATGCGCTTGTCTGATCACCTGCTAGTAACTGGGTTTCAGGAGCCACGTGATTGTCCCCTCACACCCCAAAACCCATGCTCCACCCATGGATGTAACCTGCAACCCAGGAGCAACCTCTCCCTCAGGCAAATCGACTGGGCAACAGCTGGCTAAGTTACTTTCTGTGATCGGAACAAAATCCAGTACAATTGTGCGCCTCCCTGAGCTCTCCAGACTGGGACAAAGCACTCAGAAAGTCTAAGAGCGTCTGGCTCCCTCGCTGACAAGGTTAGCGGAACCTCTGGGGTTCTAGGTATCCCAATGATCTGTGGCTCTTTTGCAGGGTAGTTGGGGAGGGGTGATGATCATGGTGGGAACTAAAGCAAAATTGATCAGTCTTACAGTCATGATTTGCATGAGAAAACTGAGAAAGAAATGATTTAAAAAAAATCAACTCAGGCTAGGCGCAGTGGCTCATTTCTATAAGCTCAGCACTTTGGGATGCTAAGGTGGGTAGATTGCCTGAGCTCAGGAGTTCGAGACCAGCCTGGACAACATAGTTAAAGCCTGTCTCTACCAAAGATGCAGAAAAATCATCTGGGTGTGGTGGCGCATCCTGTGGTCCCAGCTACTTGGGAGGCTGAGGCATGAGGATTGCTTGAGCCTTCGAGGCAGAGGTTGCACTGAGCTGAGACTGCACCACTGCACTCTAGCCTGGGTGACAGAATGAGACCTTGTCTCAGAAAACAAACAAACAAACCAGCTCAGAAAGAATGAACTGAAATGTATCTGAGATGTGGGACTCTGTTCTTTGAGGTTCAAAGAACTTGGAGGCCACACCAAGGATGAATGCTATTATTCTCCAAGGGCTTTTTTTTTTTTTTTTTTAATGCCAGGCTCCATTCCAAGTACATTATTGATGTGAGTCAATCTTCACAGCAACGTATGGGGTAGGTATGATTATTATACCCAGTTTATGGATGAGGACATTGAGGCACAGAAAGGTGATGTTAATTGCCCAAGGCCACACAACTGGTAGTGGAACTGCCACCTTTTATGGGGGTACCAGCATGATCGTATGCATTTATAACACACTACGCCCCTCCAGATGTGTTAGAGAGAACCCCGGGAGGGCACGGAGCCCAGCCTATCAGTCCATGGGCGGTGGCTTCCTGAAAGAAGCAACCCCTGACTGGTAGAAGTGTGTCAGATAATGCTTTTTGTTTTTTCTTTTGAGACAGAGTCTAGCTCTGTGTCCCAGGCTGGAGTGCGGTGGCACAATCTCGGCTCACTGCAACTCCACCTCCCAGGTTCAAGCGATTCTCCTGCCTCAGCCTCCCAAGTAGCTGGGATTACAGGCCCCTGCCACCATGCTCAGCTAATTTTTGTATTTTTAGTAAAGACGGGGTTTCACTGTATTGTCCAGGCTGGTCTTGAATTCCTGACCTTGTGATCCACCCACCTTGGCTTCCCAAACTGGGATTACAAGCATGAACCACTACGCCCTGCCGTGAGTCAGATAATAAATAGAGAAAAGGGGATTTCAGGCAGAGAGAAGAGGATGAGCAAAGGTTCAGAGAAGGGAGAATTCAAGGTGAGAAAACTGAGGTCTGAGCCATTGACACTAGGAACCTCCAGCTCTGCTGGTTCTCTCTAGCGTCACCCTGCCCCTCCATGTGTTCTCCTAAGAAAGATGGCACAAGGAACAATGCACAGGAGTTCCCTTCTAAGGCGCTGGGTCAAGAAGCCTACATTAGGAAGTCAAAACCCTTGCCAGAGCAGGCATCTGGCAACAGTGACACTGGACACCTTCACCATGGACACAGATGTGGGCAGGAAGACTGCGCCTGGGACCTAACCATTTCTAATCAGCCTTTACGACGGGCAAATGGGTCTCCTCTGGTTCTGCACAGCTTTGCCCAGGAGGAAGGTGTTCCTCTTGTTGCAGGGCTCGGCTGTTCTGTGACTTCCTATATGGGGGGGAATGGGGTCCCTTTCAGCCTGGTCCCAATGGGTCCTCAATGAAACTCCCTTACAGACGAAGTGAATTGGCTTCTGCTGTCAGGAGAGCAGGCAATTCAAGGGCTCAGAGAGGTTAATGGCTTGTCCAGAAAGACAAAGTAATGCCTGCAAAGTCAGATCAGAACGCTGCAACCCCGAACAAAATTGCAATGCAAAGTCCTGGGTTCAAAACCGCAACATGAGCATCACCTGCAAAAAGAATTTCCCCGGTGACACCAAACCAGCCAGAACTTTCATTTCCTTAATTGTTTTTAATGCAGCAAATCAAGCTCAGTTTATCCATGTTAAGTATAAGAATACCAATGTAGATGCTTAACCCTAAGTCACAGGAATTATAATCTATTAAAACTCCCCTTTGCGGTAGGCGTTAGCTCTGAAAAAATCATCCTAGGAGCAACTCAATAGATATATGTGATCATGAAATGCAGATTTGTAAATTATCCTCTCTGTATGTTTTATATATTTTTTAAAAACATATTTTTCTGATTTAAAAGTTATTTCTAGGCCGGGCGCAGTGGCTCATGCCTATAATCCCAGCACTTTGGGAAGCTGAGGCAGGTGGATCATCCGAGGTCAGGAGTTCCAGACCAGCTTGATGAACTTGGTGAAATCCTGTCTCTATTAAAAACACAAAAATTAGTCAGGTGGTGGCAGGCGCCTGTAATCCCAGTTACTCAGGAGGCTGAGGCAGGAGAATTGCTGGAATCTGGGAGGTGGAGGTTGCAGTGAGCCGAGATCACACCATTTGCATTCCAGTCTGGGTGACAAGAGTGAAACTCTATGTCAAAAAATAAAAAAGGTATTTCTATGTCAGAAAACTCAGATAATATAAAATATTGCTAAAAATAATAATTAGAACACCCATAAACAATAAGGTCTCAATAAATTTCCTTCCAGTCTTCTATATTCTAGCCATACCTAGGACATGTTAAAACAGATTTTGGTAATTTTTTCAATAATTAGACTCATACAATTTTTCTTCCTTCATTTTCCACCTAAGGTTGTATCATGAGCATTTTCTTCTCATTTTTCATTAAAATGAGTATCTATACTTTGAAACGCCCTTTTATATATTTTATTTTAAGGAGACAATTTACTGGATCTTTCTGGGAATAACCACATGCCTGACGAAAGACAAGTATTTGCAAAGGGCCAACAGGGTGCGAGGTGAGAAAAAAAAAAAGCGTGCAGGTGGCCTCTCGCCCTGCCCTGAGGTTCAGAGGGGGACAGATCCTTTTGAACTGGATCCTGCACTCCCCCAACTGCTCATCTGAATTAATTGTTGAGGAAGGAAGCCGAGAGAATGCTAAAGAGGAATCTGTCCAGAGGAACTGGCAGACAGTGTAGCCGGGTTGCCATCATGTGTTAATGAGCTTTTTCTTGTTATGTAGGGGAGGAGCAGAACCAGAAAAGAAACGCGAGTGTGAATGCTTTTCTCGGATAAAGAGCCTGTCCTTTGGCGGCAGCTGGCATTTCTGTTGGCACAGTCGGCCACCCAGAGGGCAGGCGGGAGCTGGGTGGAATGCTGACCTCTGGCAGAAAGATAGCCCGACCTTGGGGATAAAAATGTCCAGATGACCTTGTAGGGATACAACAACTCAGCTTCGCCAGAAATGCAAACAAAGCCAACCTCTCCAGCGATGTATTTACCTGGCTTGTGACTGTGGGGCCTATTTAATAACCTTTCACTAACAACTAAGGTTGCATGAGGTTTGGAGGCTGTGGCAATGTGCCCATCCTGCCTCAGCTTCTGGGAGGTAGCAGGGTGCCATTGTAGACCTTGTAAACACATAGATTTAAATGCGGTCTCTGCTACTCATCAGCAGTGTGACTTTTGGAAGGTGATAACTGCTGAGTCCTAGTTTCCTTTGCCAACTTCCATTCCACAGACCCCGCAACTTCATATAATGAACCCCCACTGCTGTACCCAGCATACAGCATCATCAATAAGGACATTCCCCCAACACACTCCCAATCAGCTGACCCTGACCTTAGGAATAACCATTCTTCCTCTCTATAGTAGATTTGAGAATCAAAAACAGTCTGGTTTCACCCATGCCCCAGCACTTTCCAGGCAGGGTAGGAAAAGGAGCAGCCCCCAAGAGTCAGAAGCAGGAGAATGAGAGAGAGAGACAGAGAGAGAGACAGACAGACAGAGAGAGAGAAAGAGAGAGAGAGAGAGAGAGAGAGAGAGAGAGAGAGAGAAAACACTAGAGCTGGCAATTCCAGGACCAAGATTGCTGTCACTTTTCTGATGGTCCTGGCAGTCAAGGCAGCCCTGTGCTCCTCTCCCTTCCTTGAGAGAGATTACAAACTGAAAACCATTGCTGTAAAGCCCCAGGCCTTGCTCTGAGTCTGAAGAACAGCCCTGCATTCTTAAGAGACTGCCTGAGAAGCAGTAACAAGAAATACAGCTAATATGTGAACCATGAGAGACAAGTCACGATACCCTTATTCCTTTTGTGTGGCTAAATGGAGCCAAGATAATATATTGAGAAATACGTGACTTCAAAATCACTTATTGCCCATCTGGAAGAATCCCTTTGGCACTTCCACTGAATCTGATCCTCTCTTCATGTGTCTAAAATCACCTGATGTTAACATCTCTAGAGCATAGTTCAAGGATATCTCTTGTGAAACAGGATAAACTTAGAACCATGATGACAGATATGTAGCATGCATGTTCATTCTTCCTAATCCGTTACCCACTGCAGACATCACTAATCAATCCCAGCACTCATTCAACCAAGTGCAGATACAGCCTCACAATTCTTCTGCAAACAGAGTGCCAGAGAGCCACTGTGAATTGAATGGAGATGGTAAGCCTTTCACAAGAGGAAAGATCATTTCTCTCTTCTCCCTCATTAAACCAAGAGGTCCGATAATTCAGGCAGAGAGAAGCTCTGACTCTGGCACTTCCTTAGGAGCTGCTCAGAGCAACCTGCACCAAAGGAGGGTTTGTTAAAAGCCTCTCATATCATGAATGAGGCAGCAAACCCAGACACTTATATAGAGGTCAACAGGCAATAATTCTATGGGGCAAGAATGGGACCTAAATTATAAAGTTGAATAAAAAGGTATTGTCTAATTATGCAGGAAGAGTGTAAGTTCTAGATTTTTTCAGCCAAAAGACATGCCATCTGATGGGCATTATCTGCTGGGAGTCTGGGCAAAGAGTGGGCCCCATGGCATGGTGGCCAGAGTGGGGAGAAAGCTTCAGTGCGTGTGATGTTTGCGAGGCTACTTGAAGAGGGTGACACACCTGAGCCAAGGAAATCTCCAATTTCTAAATCCAAAGTATTTTACGGAGAGTGAAAGATAGCCCAGGGTCTGGTGAATGAGAATTGGAGACAGCAGGAAGGCATAAAGAAGAACATGGAGTGACTTCAGAGGTGGACTGTGCTCAGTATGCTGGAAGGAGGAACGGGGAAAAACGGATTCTTAAGCCAAGCAAAAAGACAAGAGATGCTGGCGGCAAGGCAGGCATGGCCTTCTAGGGTCTTGAGACAGTCTGCGAAGGTGCCTTTAAGAAGCTGACTTCTTGAATGGGTGCCGTGGCTCACGCCTGTAATCTCAGCACTTTGGGAGGCTGAGGCGGGTGGATCACCTGAGGTCAGGAGTTTGAGACCACCCTGGCCAACATGGCTTTTAGTAGGGACGAATCCAAGTCCCTACTAAAAAGACAAAAATTAGCCAGGCATGGTGATGCACGCCTGTAACCCCAGCTACTTGGGAGGCTGAGGCAGGAGAACTGCTTGAACTCGGGAGATGAGGTTGCAGTAAGCCGAGATCAAGGCTGCTGCACTCCAGCCTGGGTGACAGGCAGAGACTCTTTACCAAAAGAAAAAAAAGCTGACTTATTTACTCCAGACGCAACTCTACCCCAATCATAAAATATTAAAGGATATACTTATATCCTTTTCTATTAAATATTAAAAAGTTAATCTTTTATATTAACTATAAAAGCTAGTATACACCTTCCACTTACGGGTAAATCACAACCCATTAGCCGTGTTCAGAGCCCCAACTTTAGCTCGACTCTCTCGGCCATCTTCTAATGGGACTGGCCTTTTGTTCCTGGTACAATATTCCAGACAGTCTAGAACTCCCCCGGATTTGCCTCCCACTGGAAACCAAAAGGCTTAGAGATGGACTGGGTTTCCAGGAGTACAGCCAGGGCCAATGATTCGGGAAGGTTCTTGGTCTTGTTTTCTGAGTCTTATTGTGTTCTGCTAGCTAGCATTGCTTAAGGAGGTTCAAGTGGCACATGCAGAAATGAACACACCGACGGTGAAATGATGAGATCACAGGTATTTCTTTTTTCTTACAAAGAAAGTGTATTTACTTGTTTGTTTTACTTCCTTGCATATTATAGGACAATGTTTAATGTAGGAATTGTTGACAAGTTAAAAGAATCAGCAATAAAATTAGCCATTGATGAATGATAGGACGATGATTTTCCTTCTGATTTATAATTGCCTTTATTGTCTTTCAATAATCCCAATAGAAGATCATTTGCAAAATGTATTTAATGCTATAATTCCATTATCTTTTATTTTTAAAGTAATAGTTTAAAAGACCTACTTAGCCTAATAGACTACTCGGGAGACTGGAAGGTATGTTTAGCGATACAATGAATACTTCCTTCATGTAATTTATGGCATTCCAAGTAAGCAAGTGCTTTGAGCACGGCAGGTAGGCTCTGATCAGAGAAGTATTTTTGTTTTTAAATAATTAAATGCTTTAAAAAAGAAGAAGAAGAAAAGCAAATGACACAGAAGCATTCAAGATGTTTGATACCAAAAAGATAAATGCCTTTGAGGCAATCCAGGAAAAGATAATCATTTCACAACAGAATAAATACCCGGGAATTAAGCCCAGGGCTCTGGGGAAGCCAGTCTCCTGATCATTTGGTGAAAGGGCAGAATACTAAAGACAGTAGCAGGTCTTAACAGAGCCCCGAAAAGATGCAGCTGTTAAAGAAAATTGAGGGCCAGAGTAGAAGTCCCAGGCAGTGTGTACACCTTGAAGAAAATGCCTTTTGCATTTTGATGGTTTGCGTACAATTTCGTTATTTATGTAATCCTATCAAAACATATAGAATGCCCAAATGGATGTCAGGAAAGTTATTGTCATTACTAATAATGGTGCATTTCATTTACAGAGAGTGCCTTTTTCTAAGACAGTGAAATATTTTTACATTGGGCATGAAGCTTTTTAGGAGAATTAATGCTTAAAATATCCCTTTCATGCAGCATATGGGAAATGTTATACATGGGGAAGAAGAAAGATTAATATAAAAAATGTCAAGAGTGCACAATAAAAGGCATCCCATTCAGTTGCCTGCCCCATTACCACCAGCCCACAGAGACCAGGTGGGCACAGCTGCAGGTGTGAGCCACAGCCTGTGCTTCCTGACATGACTGCCTTCCCTAGGAATGAATCAGGAGTCCCAAGCGTGGCCCCTCGGCTGGGCGGGTCAGTGCCACCCAGTTCCAATAACCCTGTGAAGTGGTCCAGCCAGCCAGCTATGCCTGCGACAGACAGTCCAAAGTCTCATGATGCTGAGAAGCCAGCATCACAAAGAAGCCAGCCACAAAAGAACGCATCACACACTGTGTGATTCCACTTACATGATGGACCAAGAATAGTTGAATTCATAAACAATGGAGAATGGTGGTTGCCAGGGGCTGGGCTTGGGGAGCCAGCGTCCTGGGGTACAGAGTTTCAGTTCTGCAAGATGAAAATCATTCTGGAGATGGATGGTCATGATGTTGGCATAACAATATGAATGCCCTTAATGCCACTGAAGTGTACACTTTAAAATAGCTAACATGATGTTGATAATGGGGTGGCTATGCATGTGATCATGAGGGGCAGGGGAAATATGAAATATGGAAAATCTCTGTACCTTCCACTTGATTTTGCTGTCAACCTAAAACCAGTATAAAAAATAGTTTATTCTGGATAAAGAAAATGTGGTACATACATACTGTGGAATACTATACAGCCATAAAAAGTAATGAGATCATGTCCTTTGCAGGAACATGCATGGAGCTGGAGGCCATTATGCTCACCAAACTAATTCAGGAACAGAAAAAGCAAATCTCACATGTTCTCACTTATACGTGGGAGCTACATGATGAGAGCACATGGACACAAAGGGAACAACACACACCAGGGCCTACCAGAGGGGGGAGGATGGGAGAAGCGAGAGGATCAGGAAAAATAACTAATGGGTACTAGGCTTAGTACTTGGGTGATGAAATCATCTGTACAAAAAATCCCCCTCATACCAGTTTACCTATCACATCAGTTTACCTATATAACAAAACTGCACAACATGTACCCTGAACTCAAAATAATATTTAAATTTTTTTAAAAAAGAAGAATCCTGGTACTAGGCAATCTAAGGCTGGTTCAGGGGTTCAAGAAAATTGAAATATGTGTATATATATAAAAAAACATACAGATGCTCTATTATATATTATTTAATTAGATTTATTATATATTTATATTATTTGTTTTTGCCCCTAAAATTATGTTTATATATATAAAGTATATTATATATAATATATACTACACTATTGTATATATATAATAGTTATATATGTGTGCATATATAGAGTCCATTATGTATATTATATATGGGTTTATTATAATATATAGAGACCTATATATATAATATATACACTCTCTACTTAATATATATAATGTGTGTATATATATACATAATATACACCATACTCCCTATATAATATATTAATAGATATTACATAGAATATATATTATAGAATATATTATAATATATATATTATATATAATTATGTATTGTAAAATATAAACTCTCTATATATTATATAGCCTATTATATATCATGTATATGTAACATATATAATAGATTCTATATACATATATGCATACGTATATATATAGATATAATTTTTTTGATGGGGACAATAACAAAGAAAAACAGCTTTTATAGACTTTGTTTTACCCTAACTTAAATATATATATGTATATATTTAACAGACTCTCTGTCTCTATCTATCTATATAGAAAGAGTGCATAATAAAAGGCATCGCATTCAGTTCCCTCTCTTTATATATATATATATACAGAGAGAGAGAGAGAGAGAGAGAGAGTCTATTAAACAAAACAAAACAAAAAACTAGAAAATATACATCCACAATTTAACCACTCAGAAAATATGGTATTAAATGATAAATTTTAAATTATGTAATTGTACCTCAATTTTAAAAATAGAAAGATAAAACAAAGGTAAAAATTCCACATATGCCCAGATCGATCAACTGTAGCACACGCATCCATAGGCGGGTTGTAGCTTTTTGACTGTTTTATCTCAAATCCACAAGAATCACATTAACATGGACTCATAAACATTGAGTCCCTTTCTTCAGCCCACTTGAAGATGTCTAATGCCTTTCACTTTGTGAATCAGCTCGAGACAATCCTGAAGAAAAGGAGGAGGCAGGAGCTACGCAGACTGTCCCAGGACTGCCAGTGCCAGGGTGGAACAGTGATCAGTACCAAACAGTGCTCCCAGGGAGTCACCTACCACCTACCCCTCAGCACCCCACACGTGGGCTCTGCAGAGATGAGAAACCCAGCTGGGACACTCATCCAAGCGCTAAACACCCTCAAGAAGGGGGCGAGGGCTTCCGCATATCATGAGAGTTGTCCTTCACATTTTAAACCAAGCCTAGTGTTTATATCATTGCCTGCTGATTTTTTTTTCTTTTTTGAGACGGGGTCTCACTCTGTTGCCCAGGCTGGAGTGTAGTGACTCGATCTCAGCTCACTGCAGCCTCAACTTCCCAGCCTTGGGTGATTCTCCCATCTATGCCTTTTGAGTAGCTGGGACTACAGTCATGTGTCACTACAACCAGCTAATATTTTTAAATTTTTCATTTTTTGTAGAGACAGGGGTCTCACTATTTCGCCCAAGTTGGTCTTAAACTCCCAGGCTCAAGTGATCCTCCCGCCTTGGCCTCCCAAAGTGCTACGATTAAAGGCATGAGGCACCATGCCCAGCCCTCGCTGGATTCTTCAGAATACCCGAGTCTAGAGTCCGAATTTACACCTAGTTGGTGTGGTGTTTGTTTGACAATGGCCACAAACAACAGAGGGTAGAATGTACTGGTACAAGCATTGGTGAGCACAAGGTTTAAAGACCCAAGTGCCTGATGCTTTGAAGCCAAGCAAAGGTTGCACCAGGACAAGGGTGTCTAATCTTTGGAGGAGCCAACCCTTAAATAAGACTGGTCAAGACAGCCCTCATCTAAGTTGGTACATGCTGCTAGGGATCGCCTCTGGTCTGGAGTCAGTGCCGTTGTGGCAGAGTTTGTGTGGGAACCTTAAGTCATCACAGCTAATGGAATTGCCTGGGGAGATCAAAGGGTAGCCTGGAGAACACTTTGGGAAAAAAGGACCATGGAAAGTATCTGAAGTGCTGGGTAGTCTTGAAGGCAATTTAGAAAAACGCAGCAGCTAAATTTGTCAGATTGCGTTTCACAAGACCCACGTACGCACCGGAGGAGGGAAACCCTAATGAAGAACTCATAAAGTAATTATTAAAAAAATAAAACGAGTAGAACCATATAAGTTTTCCTAAGTAATACAAAATCATTACAATGTCCTGGCAGACATGGATTTTTAAACAATGGCTATAATAACGGAAAATTAGACTTCATTACTTATTCATAAAGTTCTGGTTAACACTAAGCTCCATTTGTAACAGTTTACTTTTATAAATAGCATCGTTTGGGCAGATGCTATTTTTTGGTCATACAATGTCAGAAACGATTGTTTAGCTGGACTATGGGGTAAATTAAAGCTCATATGAGTTCACAGCAGTTGGCTTACGTACCATCAGGATCATCAAGAAATTACAAAACATGCAGGCTCTTGGCCCTATTACACCATAAAACGACTATGTGCATTTATACTTCCTTTGAATTTTCTATTTCATAGTTAAAACACTGTTGAAATTTGAAGACAGCAAACAATGTTTGAGGAATCTATAATCTTTACTAGCAGGAGAGTCCAAAGACCAATAAACCCACAGTGCAATTAATAATTGAGATTCCTGGAAGCTCTAAAAGGAAATATTAAAAATGCAAAATCTTGTTGAAAAGCGTAATTAAGCGCATCAATGCCTAAAGTTTAAAGGACAAGCAATTTCTCACTGAAGTTAAAAATGTCAATTTTATGTAAGAATATATTGCTCTAACTTTCTTTGTGGGGCGGGGGGAAGGATACAGAAAAACAGTTTTGACAGACTCTGTTTTACCCTCACTTAAAGGAGCATCCTATTCTATTTCGAAAGTCCTCACTTCCCCAAAATCCTAAAATACCACAACTTCAGATGAGTTATAGCTAAATAAATCTATCACACATCAGAGCCCTTTACCGGTGCACAGATGTTTTGACAATGGTGCTGATGGACATTATGGGTTTACTGCATATACGGAGGAAATTAAGGGGCATGTAGACTGCATACCTTTTTCTCAATGGCTGATGTGCGTCTCTTTCCCATGCCTGCAGCTGAGGGTGTAAGAAATATCCAGTTCCCTCGTGAACACTCAAAGAGTTGGGACTGAGTAGGCCCAGCTGTGACAAGGTGGGGCAAAGGTCTCCTGTGCATCTGCACCCAAAGTCCCAGCCTGGGGCCCCCAGACACAGGCTCCCTCTGTCATCAATCAGTTCTGCTTATCCTGTTGCTATCCTGAGACACCTCAGCTGGCCTGTCTGCCCAAATGGACCATTGAAAATATGTTTCCAGGATAATCAACCCTTTGGCAGGTCATCCTCAAGTATAATTTGTATTGCACTTATTTTTCATAGCCATGGAGAGTGTTCTCCATGTAGCATACGTACTGGATATGCTCTTTTCCCCAACTTCACTGTCAGGGGCTATAAATTCATGAATACTTGTTTTCTAGTGGTTCAGACAACTGTGAAGTGATCTCCTCCCAGTTTGCAGAACGCTTTTGTGATATAGGTCGGTTTGAAGATTGAAAAACCATTCGCCTGCCTCTGTATAAGCAAACCAAATGTAATTATCCAGATAATGTAAACAAAATAAATTCTAAAGCTATTCTTGTGGAAAAAAGTTTAGAGCATAAATTTATTCAATTTGCTTTCCATGGGGGCATATGTGTGATGTCAAAAGAAACATATAACGAAGTGGTTTTTTTTCTCCCAAAACATACCCTAATTCAGGAAAAAAAACAAATCATAAAATTTTGGGTGAACTGGGAAGGAAGAAAGCAAGAAAGGATGGGAGAGAGGGAAAGGAAGAAAGAGGAAAGAAAAATGATAGATTTGGAGCCTACAATTTGTGCTTCTTTATCAGCTCTTCAGTAAAATGTCCTCATCAAATAACACAGATAAGCACTGTACGCTGCCTCGTGTTTTCTGTGAAAACATTAACTGAATTTAGCTGTATTTTGCATATGCCTAACAATGTACTTAATAGTGTCACCCAACAACACCCAGAGGGGACTTTCCATTTGCTGGACACTGGACCAGGTATTAGGAACACGTACGAAAATAAAGCAAACTCTCTAATTCCACTCAAACACTGAGACATTATCTCGTTCCAATCCCAAGACATGTGCTGCTGCTATGCTATGTTCAGGGGTCTTTAGAAGCTACTAGGCAACCACAGAAACCATCCCGGGAAACAATTCTAAATCAAGATACATCTACATCTTCTTCCATATCAAAGCATGAGTCATTATGTGGGTAAGGCGAGGAGGATAGAAGTATCTCGAAGGTGTTTGTGCTTTGCAAAGCTTGGCTTTCAACAATGACCAAATTCACACGACTGGGAAGAAAGGGATTTTCAGATTCCTGTAATTCAGGTCAGAGGTCCAAATGAGAGGCCGATGTCATCATCAAAGGCTCTCCAGAATGGGGAATTGGACATTCCAAAATGATGGTAGGCAGAAGTCGTTAGTTCTTATTCAGTCGAAGGCTCTTCTTAGTACCAACAGACGGGGTGTAAAATGGGAGGCAGGGAGGCCCAGGATAGCTTACACGAAATGACCTTGTTCCTTGCCATTCATTTAATGCAAAGAAAGAAGCAATTATAATACAATGAAGAATTTTCATTTTGCAATGAAAAATTTTTGCAGAGCTATATTATCTACCAAATACCACCACTCAAACATCTCTACATTTTTTTATTTTTTGAGATGGAGTCTTTGTCTGTCACCCGGGCTAAAGTGCAGTGGCATGATCACTACCCGCTTGGCAGCCTCAACCTCCCCAGCTCAACTGATCCTCCCACCTCAGCCTCTCGAGTACCTGGGACTACAGGCATGCACCACCATGCACAGCTAATTTTAGTAATTTCTGTATTTTTTGTAGAGACGGGCTCTCGCCATCTTGCCAGGCTGATCTTAAATTCCTGGGCTCATGTGATCTCCCACCTTAGCCTCCCAAAGTGCTGGGATTATAGGCATGAACCACTGTATCTGGATTCCACTATGTTAATTCTTCTTTATTCACTTGGTATTCAGCAAAAATTGACTGAGAGTCTACCACGTGCCAGACTCAGTGTTCTCTGCCCTAGAATTAGGAGAGTGTAGAAAAGCAGGCATGACTCTTTCTAGATGGAGATCGTTGCCTGGAGCAGAAAACGAACACAGATCAAGGATCACATAAACAACTACAGAACTGCAGGCTGACGTAGGAAGGAAGGGGGCATGGTTCTGGGGTGGTCCATAGCAAAGGAAGCTACCCTGGCCAGGGGAGTCTGGAGGGTATCTCAGAAGATGTGACGGGTGAGCTGAGATCTGAAGGATAACCTGGTGAAGGTGAAGGGAGAGCCTCCCCGGCAGAGATGTGCAAAGGCCCTGGGCAGGCAGGAGTTAGGAGTTGACTGAGGGCGGGGAGACTATAACACAGAGAAGGAAAGTGTGAACAGGGCCAAAAAGAGGCCCTAGGGCATATGAGGATTTGGGTTGTTCCCCAGAAAGAAGTGAGAAAACTTAAAGAAAGGAGTGAGAGGTTAACACGATCTGCTTAGTGTTTTGAAAGGGGCAACAGGGGCTGGGACTCAAGCTTGTAATCCCAGCACTGTAGAAGGCCGAAGCAGGCAGATCTGAGGCCAGGAGTTCGAGACCAACCTGGCCAACATGGCGAAACCCCATTTCTACTAAAAATACAAAAAAAAAAAAAAAAAAAGTTAGCTGGGTGTGGTGACGGACGCCTGTAATCCCAGCTATTTGGGAGGGTGAGGCAGAAGAATTGAACCTGGGAGGCAGAAGCTGCAGTGAGCTGAGATTGCACCACTGCACTTCAGCCTAGGTGACAAGAGCAAAACTCCATCAAAGAAAAGGAAAGAAAGAACAAAAAGGAAAGGAAAGGAGAGGAGAGGAGAGGAAGAGGACAACAGGGGACATGAAGGATTGGAGGGTTATTGGAAAGACTATGCGGAAACTCATTAACGGGTGTATTCATTTCCTGCATCTGTGTGGTGACTTAAAACAAGAGGAATTGATTTACTCAGTATTCCGGAGGCCAGAGTCTAAAAAGTCCAGGTGTGGGAAGGCTTGGTCCCTTCTGGGAGCTCAGAGGAAAACCTGTCTGTGCCCCTATCCTGGTATCTGAGGGAGCCAGCCACCCTCAGTGCCCCTTGGCTTGTGCGAAATCACTCCAATCTCAGCCTACACCTTCACGCAGCCTTCTCTTCCTTGCCTTCTCCACTGGAGTCTCCAATAAGAACACCTGTCACTGCATTTAGGACTTACCCAAGACCTCATTTTGAGATCATCAACTGAACTTATCTGCAAAGACCCTTTTTCTCACATTTCCAGGTTCTGGTGAAGATATCTTTTGGGGAGCCAGCACTAAATCTAATCCAAGGGGCTGCTGTCTTCACCCAGGTCTTCATGGACAGCTTCCCAGAAAACTGCAAGAGCCTCTCAGCGAATCTCCCGGCCCCGGCCCTAGCGACATCGTCTTTCTGAAACAAGTCCAACACAGGGGAACAGCATTCCCTTGATCAAGAAACAAAACAAAACCAAACAAGCCCACCTTCCTGGCTCTTCACTGCCCTTGGGAATGGAACGGGCAGGGAGAGACTCTCACTCTCCAGCAGGAACACAAGATCCTCCCCCACTAGGGCTGGCGGTTCTGACCTAGTTGTAATTCCCTCGTGTAAGCATCATTTTTGTCAACTCAGGTCCCAGGCTTGAACTCCTGGTGTATGGGTCTCACATCATGCTGTGTCCCCATCCTCACCACATACGCATGTATTTTTTTGCCAGTCTGACTGCCATTCCTCTTTAAAAATTTATTTCCAGTGGCCTGGTGTACTGGCCCATGCCTATAATCCCAACACTTTGGGGGCCAAGGCAGGCAGATTGTGTGAGCTCAGGAGTTCAAGACCATCCTGGTCACCATGGCAAAACCCCGTCTCTACTAAAAATACAATTAGCCGGGTGTGATCACGCACGCTTGTAGTCCCAGCTATTTGGCAGGCTGAGGCAGGAGATTCGCCTGAACCTGGTAGGCAGAGGTTGCAGTGAGCTGAGATCACGCCACTGCATTCCAGCCTGGGTAACAGAGTGAGACAATCTCAAGAAAAAAAAATTATTTCCAGTTGCATCTCCTTCAGGTAAATACAGGGCTAGAGAAAGGCTGGGTTGGATTACCTTTGAAAATATAGGCCCTGAACTGGTCCGGAGCACAGAGGGTGCCTGATGCAATGCCCTTTCCCACCTCCAAACGCTGAGAACTTGTGCAGCAGGCTTCTGGTTACACCGCAAATTTTTCCTCCTGGGGCATGGGGGGTGCTCCAGCAACCAATCAGGTGTCCAGAGCACAGGTAGACAAACACACCCACAGGCACATCCACACTTACAGAATTCCGCCCCAGGACCAGCAACCTCAGGGTCCCGGTGTGTCCTTTCCAAGTTTCCAGAGCAGGAGCAACCTCACCATTACAGGCCTTTTTTTTTTTTTTTTTTTTTTTTTTTTTTTTTTTTTTTTTATTGAGGAAGGAAAAGTTGGGAGGGCCCCGCCGGCTGGGGCATTGGGGGCTGAGCGCCCAACAGACCCGCACA